>VUQS01055101.1:2480-29222 GCA_015108495.1 Heterochromis multidens | reverse complement strand
ATTTTCAGGTTGTCCTAAAAACTCCCTGAAAAGCCTTCAGTTGATCCAAAATGCTGCAGCCAGAGTACTGACAGGGACTAGAAAGAGAGAGCATATTTCTCCCATATTAGCTTCTCTTCATTGGCTCCCTGTTAAATCCAGAATCAAAATTAAAATCCTTCTCCTCAAATAAAGGGTCTTGAATAATCAGGCCCATCTTATCTTAAAGACCTCATAGTACCATATCACCCCAATAGAGCACTTCGCTCTCAGACTGCAGGCTTACTTGTGGTTCCTAGGATATTTAAAAGTAGAATGGGAGGCAGAGCCTTCAGCTTTCAGGACCCTCTTCTGTGGAACCAGCTCCCAGTTTGGATTCAGGAGACAGACACTCTCTCTACTTTTAAGATTAGGCTTAAAACTTTCCTTTCTGATAAAGCATATAGTTAGGGCTGCATCGGGTGACCCTGAATCCTCCCTTAGTTACGTTGCAATAGGCCTAGGCTGCTGGGGGCTTCCCATGATGCACTGAGTGTTTCATCTTCACTTACCTGTTTTCACTCTGAGTGTTTATACAGCACTCTGCATTTAAGCATTAGTTATTATTAATCTCTGGCTCTCTTTCACAGTATATCTTTTGTCCTGTCTTCCTTCCCTCACCCCCAACCAGTCGTGGCAGATGGCTGCCCCTCCCTGAGCCTGGTTCAGCCAGAGGTTTCTTCCTGTTAAAAGGAAGTTTTTTCTTCCCACTGTCGCCAAGTTCTTGCTCGTAGGGGGTGGTCTGATGGTTGGGGCTTTCTCTCTATTTCTCTCTCACTAAGGGTGCATCCATCTTTTTCAACTACTCGTATCCCTTATACTTTACTATTTTATGCTTTTTACTCTACTACGTATACTTGATAGCTAAAGCTGTTTAGCTGTTTAATTAAATAATTTACATTATAATATTATTCTTGTATACATTGCATTGTTATGAATTAACCCAGTTGCTTTCCTTTTGAAATAATTTTTTACCTTTTGATATTGCAGTTCCATCAAAGACACATTTCCTTTTAAACGTCACAGCATCATTTGAACATGCAATTGAAACTTACAAAAATTAGTCCAAGTGTTCATTAAAAAGCAAAGTTTAGAGAAAGATTCGTAATTTTGAATGCAAATTGTTGTACCAGAGGTTTGTTTTCTTCTTTCCTGGTTCAGTAATAGTCTCACAAGCTCCAGGGTTGAGAACCAAGCACTAAAATAACTGTAAATATAAAATTAATGAATGCACTCTATAATAAAAAGTAATAAATCCCATAAAACCAGTGGAGGAATGTTTTCTGCATAATTTATTCTAACTTAGTGAATTTTACAATATTAGAATAACACAAATTATTATTAGAATAACACAAACTTCATAAAACATCCTTTTTCATTGAGCATACCAACATTACTGAATTAGGACCAACAAAAGAAACATGTGCTTTGTATTGCATGTATTTCTGCCTTTCTGTTTCTCGCTTTCTTACTTCCCTTTCTATCACTCTGTCTCTGTCACTCCCTCCTTCACCTTCCCCTGCTGTCTTTCTCCTCACCCTCACTGTGTGAGCTGTCAATAATTGATGATTCTCACTGACTCAAAGGGTAGCAGGTCCGGGAGAAAATGTCTCACTCATTTTTTTTATTTATTTACAAGCCTATCTTTAAGCTCAGTCAGTCTGCGAAACCACCACAAGCGTTCACTTGGGATCGATGGCGTGAAGCAGCGTGGAGCACTTGACTGTGTCTGTTTTACAGTTTGCGGCGGCTGCTGCATCTGTGACCACGAGTGGGTTAATGCTGCCTGTCTGGCTGACAGCAGGACAGAGGGAGGAAAGGGAAGCTTAAATGAGTGAGTGGCAGGGGGCAGAGGAGGAGGAGTGACAGAATGATAGAGTGAATTAATTCAACCTTAGCCAGCCCTGATTGACTCGGCACCAAACTGGCATGTACAAACATTCACAGTGACACCAAAGGCATGGAGAGAGAAAAGAGGAATGATATGTCCTACTCTAGAAAGAGAAGTTTCACTTTTGGGGCATATGGGAGGTAAGTAAAGACACTGTTAGTCTTAAATTAGGACTGGCATTGTGCACAAAAAGTCAGTGGAGTAGCTGCAAATTCTGAATAAATGACACTTGTTTCAGATTTAAGTCATCCTGTCTGTTTATAGTGAAAAGTTTCTGAAGAGCTCTCACTTCCTTGTTTACAGTGTGGACAGATTCACATGTGGGGATGAGACAGGGTGAGGCTTTATTTTCCTCTCTACTGCAGCTGTTTTGAGTTAACATTTAAGCTTCACTGTGTAATGTAAAGACATAAAGAAGAGTTACTAATTGTGCTGTCTTGCTGTGTAAACCAACCTGTTGCTGCAGATCTAAATCTGCAGAGGACAATATTCTGGACATCCTGGACTCTCCTGCCAGTGAGAGCAAGCCTTTCCTTTCTTCCAGCAGCAACCAGAGGGTGATATCCTTATAATGTTCAGTGTGCAACTTCTCCCTTTAATTTTAATTCAATCTTTTAGATGAATTTCCACATGCTGTATTTCTGAGAAGTCAGTTTCTCAGAAGCTGACTGAAATATGCGTCATGTTCCTCTTCCTTACCCATGCTTCTCCTTCCCTTTCTCTCTAACTGCATTTAACCTTTTTTTTATATCAGGACTCTGAGCTGTTTGAAATCATTGAGAAGTTGCAGGTGAGTTACAATGCCATCGATTTTGTGCAGTGTGTGTATCCATTAATGCCTGAGCAGCAGATGTTTGTTATCACTAAAGCTCTTGTCCATCAGGGCAGCAGGATCGATGAGCAACGGTGTGAATTCCCCCTGCCTCTCAAGGTTATTCTTCTTGACAATAAAAAAAAAAAAGAAAAGAAACAGAGCTGGCTCTATACAGAAATGATAACACGTGTTTCCCCAAACAAACATCAGCCTTATCAGATGTTTCTTTGTGTCTATATCAGTCTCCGCTTTTGACAATTGGAAGAGAACTGCTGCTTATCCTCCCTTCAAAACTGGGAGGCTACTGGATAGACCCCCCTCTGGACAGGCTGGTAGATGTGAGTCCCACTTCTTCCCACTATGGCCTTGATCCAGAGAGCTATGACATTATGGAGAGAGATGGTGAGGCCAAAATCTATCACGAGTTCTTCCGCTCAAGAGTAAGTAGACTTTATCCATAAAGTCTCTACAAGTATCCTTTCTGCATTGGTATTAATGGTTTTTCTTCCTTTTGCCATGCAGTACCATCACTCATTCACAGCAGTGGACCCAACTTTGGGCCCGCTGGTTCTCTCTCTGTGTTTGGAGGAAGAGGAGAATAAGCTCAGGGTGATACTAAGGTGGAGAATCTAGGCTATTTTAGCCTACTGTGAGACATTTTTTATTCTAAGCTACAATACAGCCAAAAATATTACACATATAATTGTGCTTTTTCTTAAATGCCCCCTCAACCCAAAATGTCTCTGCATGTACACTGACAATGGACTTGTCAGGAGAGAATCTATACCTTCGAAAGACTTTTTGCACATTCATGAATATGAATTATCTAATGATAGCACGAGTGGAGTTAATTTCAGGAAACTTCAACATAGTAACCGTGTTATAGAAAAACATAAACAACATATTTCCAGAATTCAAATTTAAAATTTATGTCCAAATATCTTAAAGCATCTCTGAAAAGAATCTTCATGTTTTCTTTGTTGTAGTTTGTATGTTTAATGTAGTGTGTGGTTAATCAATTATTACAAGCAACTGCACCATAGAAAATGACACATAATGATTGTGTTTTCTGTCTCACAGGATGAAGGAGTGCTCTCTGCATGGAGTCTTCTCTGTGTCTCTTTTCCCCACCATGCCATCTGCAGTTGAATCAGCAAAGGTATCAAACTTCTTACAGCTGAACTTCCTATACTTGAATATATACAACAACTCTATATGGTAAAATAATAACCACAAGTGAAAAAAATATCACAAGTAAAAGTATTCATTGTACACATTCTGTGCTTTCAAAGTACTGAAAAGTTTACATATGTATTTTATTTTCATTATACCTAGGCAATGAGTGGCTAAGGCTAACTACTTTATAGACTGTTGATTGACTTACTCATGTAAAAAGAAAGTTTTTACAGGATTCTTGCAGTCCTTTGAAAAATTAAGCACACTCTTAATGCTTCCAAAGGAATTAAGAGAGTAAGTAGCAGCTAGGTGCTAAAACAATCATCAGTAAGTGTGACCTCCTATATGAAAGCAGACGTTTTGGCAGTTTGTTTGGCTGGAGCATTCAGGTGTGTGTGTTAACACAATTTTCCAGGAGTGGATGCCCCAACAAATTCACCCCAAGGTCAGACTGTGCAATGCTCAGAGAAAAAAAACCAAGAGCTGCATCTCAGACTCTACAGGCCTCAGTTAGCATGTTAAATGTTAAAGTTCATGACAGTACAACTAGAAAAAGACTGAACAAGTATGACTTACTTGGAAGGGTTGCCAGCAGAAAGCCTCTTTTCTATAAAATATTATGGCTGCACGGCTTAAGTTTGCAAAGTTGCATCTGAACAAACCACAAGACTTCTGGAACAATGTCCTGTGGACAAACAAGGCCAAAGTAGAGATGTTTGGCTATAATGCACAGTGCCATGTTTGGCAAAAAGCCAAACACAGCATATCAGCACAAACATGCGCATGCAAACTCATGCACACTGTCAAGCACAGTGGTGGAGGGATGATAGTTAGGGCTAGTTTGGGCTTGTTTTGCAGCCACGGGACCTTGACACCTTGCAGTCATTAAGTCATCCATGAACTCCTCTGTATATAAAAGAGAATCAAATGTGAAGCCATCTATCTGACAGGACAGTTACAGCTTGGTCGAAACTGGGTCATGCAACAGGACAATGATCCCAAGCACAGCAGCAAATACAACAGAGTGGCTGAAAAAAAAAAAGAAGCAATGGTCCAGTCAAAGTCTAGACCTAATCCTGACTGAAATGCTTTGGGGGGACTGTAAGAGAGCTGTGCATAAATGAATGCCTGCAAACCTCAAAGAACTGAAGCAACACTGTAAAGAAGAAGGAGGCAAAAATCCCCCACAGTGATGTGAGACTCTGAGAAACCAATTACTTCAAGTTACTAATGTTAAAGGCAGTTCTAGGAGCTACTGAATCATGGACAGTACTTAGTTTTTAAAGGACTGCATAGAGTGCTGTGAAAGCTTTCTTTTTCACATTACTTAGCAATTCAACATAATTTCTGAACATTTTTTCTCTTTATCACTTTTAAATTTTGCAATTTTTCTAAAAACGTAATTAGTCACTACATATGTCAAAAATGTAGCAGAGTAAAAAGTATAATTTTCCTCTGAGAGGTAGTGGAAAAGACGTTTATAGTGCAATAACAGAAAAAAAGAGAAATAAACCAAAAGAAATACTCAAAGTACCCCATATCAAACCTCAATACATGAGTAAATGTTCTTACTTTCAAGCACTGAATAAGTGACAGGTGCTTATAATATTCCTCACATTCTTTCTAGATGCTTTGTGACAGAGTGACTGTCTCAAAGTTTGACGTAGTCTGCTACCTCAAGGTAATATGCTCTGAAATTACTCCAAAAATTGGCACACATTTCATACATGTCACAGCAGGAATGCCACTGGTGTCACCAAGGACAATAACAATGGCTCAGTTAGACACAGATGTCCCAAACACTCTGACAGTGAGTCAGAATGCTTAATACCAAGAACCTGAAGTGTTTTTTTCATTCACTGTCTCTTTCCTGCTGTGACATATCAACATATTTTCTGCGAAGCTCTGCCCTCTTCAACCTTCTCTTCTTCCACTGTCAGGCTCCAGAACTTATAACAACGTTTGACGAACACCGAGTGTCTCCTAATTTCAAGTTTGGTGTTTTGTACCAAAAGGACAGGCAGGTGAGAACTGATGGTTTACTTCATAATGTCATGCATTTTTATAAAAAATGTCTAAAACATGGCACTATATCATAACTAGTCCCTCTCAGAGAAATCCATTTCTCTGTAGTTCACTGAGGAGGACATACTGGGTAACAATGAGGAAAGTGAGGAGTTTAAAGAGTTCCTGTCTATTCTGGGAGAGACAGTTCAGCTGCAAGGATTCACAGGGTAAAGTATGCTGACAATGTGAAGAGATGACACAAGAAATGTGGAAAATCACATGATTTCTTCTCTCCTCTCTCTTTTTCTCAGCTTTAGAGGAGGACTGGATGTGTGTCATGGTCAGACAGGAAGTGAAGCAGTCTACACTTCCTTTCGTGGGAGAGAAATTATGTTTCATGTCGCAACTAAACTGCCTTACACAGAGGGTGACCCACAGCAGGTCATTAACTCATCCTCAGTCTGTCTATGCTGATGATTCACAGGAAAGCGTCTCTCTGAGGATATTATTAGGCCTAGTTGAGTTTTTGGGGAGGGAGAAACAAACATTTTTTGAATAGATACTGACCAACATTTCTCTTTCTCCTCATCACCCTACACAGTTACAAAGAAAAAGACACATTGGTAATGACATCGTAGCTTTGGTTTACCAGGAGGGCCAAACTCCTTTTCTATCTGATGTTATCAAGTCTCACTTTCTGCACTGTTTTATTGTCATCCGGAGGATTCAGAGGGAAGAGGAGACAGGTGGAGCAGCATATCGGGTGAGTGGACAAAAGCATCCCCATTAGTAAAAGTTAAGTAATTTCAGCTTAGTGGTAAAGGAATATAGAAGCAGGGTGGCACAGTGATGCAGTGGTTAGTGCTGTCGCCTCACAGCAAGAAGCTCCTGGGTTTGAATCCACCAGCTGGCAGGGGCCTCCCTGTGTGGACCTTGCATGTTGTCCTTCAATAATACTTTTGGAGGGAGATCATATTTTTGCTATTTTACAAATTTATGATTTATAATTGCTCCCTGGTCAACATGCTTTTAGAGGGTGCTGTATATAAAAACTTTAAGGAGTGTATTTTGATCTTTTGCACTACGTGGGACATTTTGGAAGTTGAATGTGAACTTATCAGTGGACTATAGTGTATGATAAATAAATATGTTATGATATTGACAGCCTTTTTATAATGACTGCAAATATATCTTGGCATTTCTGTATAGCCATAAGGATACAAATATCCATCCATCCATCCATCGGCCTCTCTGTGGCTGGTCGGATGCAGCCCGAAGAGGCAACATGAGCCAGCCCTCTTGTGGGCTCACCACATGCACGAGGCACCATAGGGAATGGGAGCAATATGTGTTGGGTAGCAGTGAAGTGTGGAGACGTTGGCTGTCTGATCTCTGGTTGTTGAAACTAGCTCTTGATACAGTCTCAGCCAACAATATCTGTTAATGTCTACCATTTTTCTCTTCTGCAGGTGTCTGTCACGGCAAGAGAAGATGTTCCTCCCTTTGGTCCAGCGCTTCCTGATCCCCCTGTTTTTACAGATGTAAGAAAAAACAGGGCTTCATCTATCTCAGTATTTTTTAATGATTTTTTTTTTAGCTGCAGCCAATTCATATATTTTTTAGGTCTAGTGTTCTTTATTTTCTTTGTGAGTCAGTAATACTCATTTGATCCCCACTGCTACTTCCCCCCTGTTAAGTAGTATTTACAGACCATTTTTGTAGAGGTGGCCAAGCTGAGACAACTACTTACTCACTTACTTGGCACAGAAATTAAGTCTTAACTTTTTTTCTGCATTGCTAATTGCTGCTGATTTTTTGGTCACTTGCTCCATCCCTCACCAGATTTCATTTCTGTTTCAAGTAACTTTATTAGATACACTTTACCAGTACAGGGCTGGAACCCTTTTTCCTCCAGAACTGCTTTAATTCTTCATGGCATAGATTCAACAAAGTGTTGAAAACATTCCTCTGAGATTTTGGTCCATAATGACATGGTAGCATCACACAGTTGCTGCAGATTTGTCGGCTATACATTCATGATGCAAACCTCAAAGCACCACATCTCGAAGGTGCTCTATTAAATTGAGGTGGTGACTGTGGAGGCCATTTGAGTAAAATGAACTCAGTGTCATGTTCAAGAAACTAGTTTGCAGATGATTTAAGCTTTGTGACATGGTACATTAACCTGCTGGAAGTACCCATCAGAAGATGGGCACACTGTGGTAATAAAGGGATGGACACGGTCAGCAACAATATTCATGTAAGCTGTGGTGTTTGAATTATAATCAACTGGTACTGAGAGAGATGAGGTTGAATATGTGCTAAGAAAACATTGTTACATAAAAAACTGAGGCTTCAGTTTGTACGGGCTCACCAAAATTGAACAATAGAAGAGTGGAGAAACATTACCTGGTCTGTTGAGTCTCGATTTCTCTTGTGCCATTTGAATGGTAGGGTCAGAATTTGGCGTATTGTTGCTGACCATGTCCATCTCTTTATGACCACAGTGTATCCATCTTCTGATGGCTGCTTCCAGCAGAATAACACACCATGCTACAAAGATCAAATCATAGCAAACTGGTTTCTTGAACATGACAATAAGTTCACTGTGCTCAAATGGCCTCCACAGTCACTAGATCTCAATCCAATAGAGCATTTTTGGGTGAGATTGAGGTCGTCCAATCTGGTGGTTTCAGGGTTCTGGCATTTTGTGGTGTATTGCCACACTGTCATGGCTTATTGGGACACAAAAATAAAACTTGTTACTAGTAACTCCTACACCTTTCCTACAATAACAAGTCTAAATATGTGCTCTAAAAAGGCACAGCTTAACGTGTCAGTCTAGCCTTTGTCTTTTTTTGCTTTGCTCCTTTGGACGTCATTGACCATTCAGACTGCTTGAACGCTAACACACCTTGCTTATATCTCCACCTGCTCTGTGTGTCATTACTTTTTCTTAAAGTGAGCACAGTATTTACCAGATTTTTTACAGTAAAATTAATTTGTGAAATATCGCACAAAGTTTTGTTTTCCTTTGTTCTGTCCTTTAGCATTCAAAGCTGAGAGAGTTCCTGCTGGCCAAACTCATCAATGCAGAGATATCCTGCTATAAGGCCAAGCAGTTCAGCAGACTGGAGGTAGAGGGAGAAACACTTTCCCATAATGCACTTTATTAGGGAATCTCTGTGTTTTTTTTCTGATTTTGACCTCTACCCTGTGTGTTTTTCCCTTTCCTCCTCTCTTACAAAGCTCCGTACTCGTTCATCACTCCTGGAAAACCTGCAGGCTGAACTCTTCACCCGTTCCCAGTGCATGATGGGGGATCGATCACTGATTGCTGTCCCCACTTCAGAGGGCCTGCGGGGGCCATCTGAAGGAAGTGGGGGATTTATTGAAAACTTTAAGGTGAATGCTGGTATCCCTCTGAAACACTCACATGTTTGAATTTGCAATTTTCACTCTTTTTTTTTTTAAATCTCTATCTCCTGTACCAGAGAGCCATCAGAGTGCGGAGCCATTCTTTTGAGACTCTTGGGGTCCCCAGGAAGAGTGCTGGCAGCACATCACAGAAACCTAAGGTAAAAAAATTTTGCAGTGCAATGAAAATTGTTTGAATAAATTTATAAGATTATTCAAACTAAGTGCACTGATGTTCTCCTCTAACTTCCTTGACAGACAGAGAAAGATGGAGATAGGTGAGACTCATGAAAATATTCTAAAAAATTAAAATGTTCAATTTTGTATGAGCTGAGGAAGTAAAACAGATCATTTTTTCCTCTCCTTTTTAGTGACAAATCTTCAGGACCTCTGCCCGCTCTCACTGACAGTTTGGGGGCAGCTGAACTCAAAGATCAAACAAGTCCTCAAGAAGAGATATAAAAGGAAAAACTAGCTTGTAGATTTTAGACATGAATATAAATATAAATATAGACATTGCTAGCCTGTATGGTTAGATATTAATATGCTGGTGGACGACCTATATGTAAATAGAATGTAAAAGTAAATAGTTTTTCTGAAGATATAATTATATGACTGTTATAGGAGTGATATTCTAGATTTATGAGAATCTTTAAATTTAAATAAGAGTCAAAATGATATGACAACATTAGTTTAATGCCAGTGACTGAATTTGCATAAAGGCAATGAGGTACAGTGAATTAAATTAAAAATGAACATAAAATGTAGAAAATAAAAGGTTTGTTTTAAAGACCAATAAAACATTATCAGTAATTTGAAAAATCTGTTGTTATATTGTGTGTAAAAGTGAGCAAACTCTCCTGGGTTACTTTTGATATTTGCAGAAATACAGCATCTGGAAAGAGTACAAAGTTATATTAGAAATAATCAGTAGAAAGGGTCAACTGAAAGTCACAATGTTAGAGAGCCATAACATTAGAAATCTTTCTGAGTGTTGGCTTTCTTTGAGTTCTTGTCCTTGAAGGGGTGGAGAACAATGTGTGTGTCGATATACTGGTCAAACAGTTCATTCATCCGCAGATGACTTACAAGTTGATGGATCGAAGTAAGACGGTTTGTTCTAATTTTATTAATTTAAGTTGTGACCGAGTGCAAAGGCCCAAGCAGTCAAAGGACACATAGGCACAGGTGTGATCTTCAAAAAGCTGGTTTTATTTTTAAATAAAAAGAGAAAAGTCACATCAAAAATACATGACAATGAAAGTGGGTTTTTTTAAAGAAATAACTGGGCCCATTAAAGAGATCAACTAGACAGACCACTAATCAAATGTACTCTTTTAACATATAACTAAGCCTACTGACACAACCAACCTTTTAAATGCAAAAGGGAAAAAACCACAGGGGGAAATAACTAAACTCAATACAAAGAAAACATAACCCCTCTCATGTGGTCCCTGCATATGAAATCCAGGAAGGATTGGATAAGCAGACAGGTGACCCAAAAGACAGAGAAAACTTTATTTATGCAATTTATAGTCAATGACAAAACAATGTAAACCAAATGTGCATGCCATGATTTAGAATACAGTGTAGTGTCAGAAAGTATATTGGAAAAAATTGACAAAACAAGAAAATAATAACAATAATTGTATACAATGTAATTCCAGTGACTACAGATTAACTTATATGTAGTAACGACGTGAGAGAGTAAAACCTCAAATCTGTATGTCTGATTTATGTGTGTAGGGCGTGGATGGCTGTTACCATATTGTTAATTCAAGTGTGTGGTTGTGGATACAGCCAACACACACACACACACACACAAAAGGCTCATATTCACAAAGTGTGGCAAGAACACTGGAATAACAATGAAATTAAACAATGAAATGAAGAGACGTGTTGGTCTGTCCTGGAGTGATGATGCAGGTAAGGAGGCAGAAGGAGGTGAACTATTATTGCATGTTTGATGAGAATAAGATATGCAAGAGTCAGTCAAATAAAACTGCATTAAATAGGTCATCACTTAGAGTATGCACACACTGTACTGAGCCATAATGAAGACTATGTGATGAGAAGCAAGATTAGCAGTAGTGGAAGTATTCAGATCCCTTACATATGCAGAAAATACTCTTCTTTATGTATAAGTAAAAATATATTTTAGCTATAATGCACTATATGGCATAACTGTTATATACTGATGCTTTAGTGCAAGGATGTCAAACTCATTTTATATTGTGGGCCACATACAGCCCACTTTGATCTTAAGTGTGCCGGACCAGTGAAACTCCCCTCTCTGTCAGTGTAAAGAAGTTTAATTACACATTTAATCCCTGAGATATCTTAACATAAGAAAAAGAAGTGCAATTTCAACAGTAAGACTCAGTTTTTCTACATGATAAAGAAATGCTGCTGTAGGAAATGACAGAAAGCTGCCAGCATGACTCATTGGGCTTAAATTAAAAGTGTTAAGAAATAAAAGTGTAAAATTCAAGAAAAAAGTTATTTAATTAGACTGTCCTGTAATTATAAAACAGAAAGGTTTTGTTAATTCACAGAAAATGTCCTTTCTTTGACTGTAAACTCACTGTAAAAAATATTTATAGTAATTTTTATAATACTGTACATTTTTATAGTAGATAGTGAAAAACAGGCACTTTTCTGTCATTTAGTTGTTTATCTATTACTAAATTCCTTTGGTGTAGTATGAATGGCCATGAGGGAGGTCTTTATCAGTAGGAAAAGCTGTAAAACTTATGAAAATACAGTTAAAAGTCCAAAATTGATGTCCCCCTTTAGATTTTCCAAAGCTGTCCAGTGGGCCGGTTTGGGGTCTTTGCTGGGCCGATTCTGGCCCCCGTGCCCTATGTTTGACACCCCTACTTTGGCGTGTAAGAGGTTTGTTAATCATCAGCATTGTCTTAAAAAGGTCATTAGAGAGAGAGAGAGAGAGAGAGAAAAGCTACTGCTCCAAGCCGGTAGGTGGCAGTAATGAACCTGTACGCTGTCTCGCCTGCTGCCATTTAAGAAGAAGAAGCCAACGTGAAGGCCTCCGGTTATTCTGCTCGACCATTCGTAGCTCTTAGGGCAGGTTGGTGATCGTATTTCGGTCCTCCTTGTGGTCAGACATTGCTACTGAGGCTCTTCGTTATTCTTGTAGCTGCTATCTTAACTCCCTCTTTAATACTGTTTAATAAATGGTTGCATCAGTTGTAGCGAACTGTTGAAAGCAGCGAGTGATTTCTGCTGACAGTCTTCGCTGCGATTTGTTTGTTTTATTTCTGCAAAGCCCGAGCAGCTCTGCTTTAGGTTAGTTGAACTTTGACACAGTGAACATTGCACAGAGGCTGCCTAAAACCTAAACGGACTCCTTGTGAATTAGTCACACACTGCATTTGAGTTTTTGTTTGTTTGTTTTTGCTCTTCATTTAAAGCTACTGCTAACAAGTCTAAGAGCCGCTGCAGACCCCCAGATGACCTCCAGAAAAGTAGTCGAGTTGTTCTACGATGTGGTTTCCCCGTATTCTTGGCTTGGCTTTGAGGTTTGTGCCTTCTTAATGTGCACCACAGCAGCAGATCGGTTTGTCTGGGAGCTGCGTAAAGATCTCATGTGTTTGCAGGTCATGTGCCGCTACAGAAATGTTTGGAACATCGACCTCAAACTGCGCCCTGCGCTTCTGGGTGGCATCATGCAAGGAGCGGGTCAGTGAAGATCAGTCAGGCACCTGTAAACCTGCTGCAGGACACGCTGTACGTTTAAATCCGTGTGCACACTGACTGTGTTTACTCTCACATTTCTCTTTCTTGACAGGCAACAAGCCTCCTGGTTTGGTTCCTAACAAATTTAAGTACATGAACAAAGATCTCAACCGCTTGGCAAAATACTTCGATGTCCCCGTGCAAGCACCTGCTGACCCCTTTGAGGCCATGTTCCAGAAAGGTACAAGGATCAATGCTATAATGTCTATTGATTAGACATGACTGGGTTAATGGGTTTGGGGGACCCCAAGCTACTAAGCCCCTCTTTTTGTTGTTTTTTAAGGAGGAAAAAACAAAGATGTCCTCTTTAACTTCTTAAATTTGCTTGCCTTTGTCATACATTATACTAAACTGAATAGCTTTGGTGGTTTTGGTCAAATAAAACAAGCTATTAAAATAGATTTTCAAATAAAATCAATAATAAAATAATAATATAATAATAATAATAGATCACCTTCAGTTATGGGTGATCCCAAAACAATCTGCTTAAGTAATAGTGGTGATATTGGATCCCTCAAGACCTGGGATATGGTGTTAGAGCAACATAAATTAATTTTTTCAGCCACTTGGGTGCAGCAAAACAAGCTGTAAACACAACATACTCACTCGACACTTTATTAGGTACACCTTGTCAGTACTGTGTTAGATCCTCTTTTGCTTCAGAACTGCCTTATATCTTTGTGGCATGGATTTAACCAGGTGCTGGAGATTTTGGTTCATGTTTACATGATTCAAGGTATTTTCACCCAGAGAACTTCTGGTCACTGAATATTTTCTCTTTTTCGGATCATTCTCTGTAAACCCTAGAGATGGTTGTATCAGAAAATCCCAGTAGATCAGCAGTTTCTGAAATAAACAGACCAGCCTGTCTGACACCAATAGTCATGCCAAGTTCAAAGTCACTTAGATCAACCTTCTTCCTCATTGTGACGCTCAGTTTGAACTTCAGCAGGTCGTCTTGACCATGTCTGCTTGCCTCAACTTGCACTGAGTTGCTGGCATGTGATTGGCTGATTAGATATTTGCATCAACACGCAGTTGAACGGGTGTACCTAATAAAGTGTACTTCCCTTTTATAGAGAACCAAAACTTCCAGTTATTGTTGTATGGTGCATAAAAAAAACCCTCATTCAAAATTCTTAGTGAGTTTTACCAAAGGTCAAATAAAGAAATGCAGATTGAGACATTTACTGGTTTTAACAGAAGTTAGCCCAAGCATGACATCTCATGATTTTGTCAGTAGTTGTTCAGGAAAAAACAGATGCATGTTAGCACTTCTTGCACATACACAGCAACAATATAATCCATTTGATATGAATGTAAATCCAGTATTGACTCTTTAAAAGATCTGTTTGCTGACGTTTGCCTTTGTTGACCAGTTGGTTGCCATCTTTATCTACAGTGTGTTGCGCACACTGTAGATAAAGTGTGTTGATGTTGTTCCTATATCATCATAATAATGCCGGTCCAGGATCAACATCGCAACTGACCAGTGACATTGTCTGAGCATTTGATTAGCTATTAAAAACTATCACTATCACTAGCAAACCAACATGAGTGATGTAAATTTGGCTAACAGCAAACCGAACTTATAGATATTATAGATCATGTGTTTATTATATTGTATAAAAAATAAAAATAAAACACTTGAAATACCATTTGTTTCAGTAGAGTTTTATATAAACACAGGTATTTTTTTTTTTTTTTTTTTTTTACTTTTTTCCACATATTGCAAAGCTATGACATCACAACAGTGTGATTGGTCAGTTGCATTGTTGATCCTGGACCAACATTATGATAATGCACGAACAACACCAACACCCCAGATATCAGATACACCGTGTGCTGCTGAGCGGATAGTGTGGAGTCAGCTCATCAGAGTTTTTTAGGCCAGAAATGATTGCCTGATGAAGATGAAGATGTGTTTAATGACTGACAGGACAGTGAATGAAATGTTTAGAGTTTTCATGTAAAATCAAGTCGATAAGCTGAAAGATGGTTAAAAACTACAGTGGAGGTGGTTGCTTTGGCTCACAGATCATCCAGTGTGGTGTGCACATTTCAACACAGGATTTAAAAAGCAATTAACAAGATAATGTCAGCTCCTCCCTTATTCACAATGGGTCACCACAGCAGGTAGCTTTGAGTGTTTGATTTGGCAGAGTTTTTACATTAGATGCCCTTCCTGACACAACCCCAAAGGGATTTTTGTCTCCTCCCAGGATCAAACCAGGGATCTTTTGCTTGTTAGGCAAATAAGTAAACGACTACACTGTGGAGCCACCAGAATCCATAAAGCAATTCCAGTGGTTTATTTATTACAGTTAACTATGGTGGGGTGAATGGAACCTGGAACGATTTCTTCTGCCTTTAGCAGTGGACCTTGCACCAGACTGTTTCTTTAGTGTTTCAGGCGTTCTTCTGTTTTCTTCTTCTAGGCTCCTTGGTTGCAATGCGATTTGTGGTAGCAGTGCAAGAAAAGGAGAAGGATGCAGACAAGAAGGTGGAGAATGTGTCCCGTGAGCTGTGGAGAAGGATCTGGAGTGAGGACAAAGACATCACTGAACCTGCGTCCCTGTCTGAGGTACAGATATCTTTAACAGCCTGGTTGCATTTGAAAAGATTAAGAAAGATGAAGATGATTTAATTTTGCTACATTTGTTTTTTGTTTTGTTTTTTTTTGCAGGCAGCACTGAAAGCAGGATTGTCTGAAAGTGAGATAAAAGAATTGCTGGCCATGTCCACCTCTACGCAGATCAAAGAGAAGCTTAAAAGTACAACACAGGCAGCACTTGATTATGAGGTCAGTTGTCCTTCAGCTCCCCTTGTAGATTCAGCAGAGTGAAAACATAAAAACATCAGTTATAAACAAAATCTCTCCTCCTTACTCCTTCTCAGGCTTTTGGTTTCCCCATGATTGTGTGTCATGTTGATGGAAAGCCAGAGATGTTCTTTGGATCTGACAGATTTGAGCTCATGGCCCACTGCATCGGTGAGAATACGATTCTACCATACACCATTCACGAGCAAATTTACCATCAAAGTGGCTATAAATAGAATAAAACGACACCTGAACTTCTAGTCAATGAAAAGCTTTATATATGCACATATTTTGCTCTTTTGGTCTAAACAGTCATTCTTTTTATTGAATATTTAATTTATATTAATGAATCAACCTTTGCACTTATTATTTGAAGTAGTCTAAAGAAAGAAACTAGTCTGTAAGAATTATTTACTAGTTTTGTTGTTATTGTAAATCACTTGTGACGTAAAAATTGCATACTTAAATACTGTAGAAGAGAAAAAAAACCTCCCAAACACTATTGACACTCTGGAGATACTCTGGGGAGAGAGACACTGTTTCTCCAGGCAGTGGCACTATTTTTCTCTCTTATTGTTGGCAGAGATTCTTATTCAGACACATTTTGTCTTCTGTTTCAGGAGAGCAGTGGTTCGGACCTAAACCCAACAAATCAGCTGCCAAGCTGTGAAATGAAAACTGTTGTCATCTAAAGTAGATTTGTTCACATTTTTGATTTGTGATTAATTTGTGTTTCTGATTTTTCTAGAATTATAATTACTGTTTTCCAATTTGTGCCTGTTAAACCAAGCGTACCTTTTTAATAGACTTTAATATAACACAGGAGATTAGATGGTGAGGTTGTGTTTTAGCCACAAGCTAAAGAAGCACATTATCAGAAACATTCATTATTTGGGGGGCTTTACAGTTTTTTTTCCATTGGGTGTGCCAAATGAATAAATCGTCCTATCAGCCAATGGATGCCCTGGTTATGGAAGCTTGTCTCCACCACTGAAAAAAAAATTTTTTTTGCAAGGCAGAGCTAAGTTGAAATTTTGAGTTATCTTAAAATTTTGACTTACTGATTCAGATGTCTGAGTAAGTCCAAATTTTGAGTTGGGTATAGGGACTAGAAATCTTTAGATAACAACCTTTAAAATTTTGACTTATGGATGGTAAAAAAAAAAAAAGCTTTTTTCAGTGGTGGAAACAAGCTTCCATACATGTTAATGTTGAAATGTGTATTTTTTAAAATGTCAGACATAAAATAATTTAAAAAAAAAAAACAGCTAAAACAAGAACAACAGAAAAAGGAAGGCAGCCGCAGATTTGGTCATGTCATGTGTGTCTACCAATATACAAAATTATCTTTTTCCTTGCTTTTTTTCCACATTTTGAACAATTTTCATGTAATCCACTGCACTAATGACAAACATACAATTATACTGTAAATTATGTTCCCAATAAAATCCTTTGAAACATGAAAATGATGTAACTTTTTTGGTAAATTTCACCAAGCTTCTTCTTCTTCTTTTCTTGTTATCATTATTATTATTAATATTATTATTATTATTGCCTTGTTTGTGGCATGGCTCTACAGTGTGTTAGTTTATCATTTTGGTCCAGATAAGCAATATTCACGGTCCCAACAGATTCTTTTTTTCTCCAGGGGCCATCACAATGCTGACATTTGTGGTTTTTTAATGTCTTATAACTACCAGCTGGACAGTTGGCCCATTACTTCCATTTATTACTAAAACATCCACCCATTTTCTTCCACTTATCCAATTCAGGGTCGCAGAAGGGCTGGAACCAATCCCAGCTCTCATAGGGTGAGAAGCAGGGTGCACCCTGGACAGGTTGCTGGTCTAACACAGGGCTGAATAAAACAAGCTAAGCATATTACATTTCTATCATCCTCAGAAGTACAATGCCTTTAAGTGATAATTTTCAATTTTGCTTAGACCAAGGGGGTCATAGCTCGTGTGCCTGTATAGCTCAGTTTAATCTCAAGCGGGCTGAAGCAGCAAAGCTATGGCATAACTTATATGGAAAAAAACACCCTTCTAAAATTTTCCTTTCTTTAAGTGTAAGGAAGTACAAATATGCTCTGAAAATGTTCATATTTAATATGTTTACAAACAGACGATGAACAGCCTCAGAATAATAAAGATATCTATTTTTTTCCACATTCATTGAGTAAGTCATCAACTCTACATTTGAAGGTTTTGTGCCTTGACAGAACTGAACTGTAAATTGTAATGTACATTTAAATCATGATGTTTTGATTTTGTCTAAATTTAAAAATACTTCTCATACGTTTTCATTCTTGTTTAGTAATGTTGGAATCAAATCACCCCACCAGGAATAGAAATACTTTTTATTTAAAAATAATTATTAAGTAATGACTTCACTGTAATTTTCACACTTTCCAAAGCCATCCAATGGGCCGAACTGGAACCTCTGATGGGCTGTTTCTGGCCCTCATGCCACATGTTTGACACACCTTGCTTAGACACTAAACTAAGATAGTGAACATGATAAATGATACACTTGACATGAGCATGTTTGCATTGCTATTATCAGCATTTTGAGCTGAAGTCAGAATTTAACTCGACACTTTGCAGCCTTACTACATGAACTGTGACTGTTTCCATTTTCAGTCTAAGATCACAGTGATAAAACTTCCTGAGATGATGTGCATTCAGCGAAGGTTCAGACATTCTTAGAAAGACAAGATGAGATTTTTGTCACCTCTATGAGAGGTACTATGTCATTATTAATTAATCCAGCACTCACTTTGTAACCCATCTTTCACAGCAAGGAGGTTTTGAATTTCAACACTTTTACAGGCAGCCAAGCAGAGGCCTTTTTATCCTACCTCAGCTGAACTGCACACAGGTATTAATGTTAGTGGGGATGTGGCTTTTTGTTTGTTTTAGGTTTGTGTGTCATAGGTGTAAATATCTCCTCTCTCCCAGTGTGGTCTGCATATGCTGCAACACTAAACAGGATGTGGAAGTGGACAATGGGTAGCTGCATTAAATGTTTGTTATGAAATTAATGTATAATGCCACAACATAAAGTGGAAAGTTAGGAAACGCCACAGTATACTGTAATACTTTGCAGAGTTGCTGTTGTGCAAATAGTTGAAATCGCTTCGACAAACACTAGTGCAGTGGCTACCGTGCAGTATCTGTTTGATTGTATGCCAGGCACGGCAGCTCAGCTGTTAAATTCCTGAACAAAATCAGATGAATAATGCATAAAAAATAAAGTAACACAAGTGCATCTGTTCAGCATTTCTTTCATTTAGTTTGAACTAGGGCTGTTTTGACAACAACTAACATTAAAAACATGAAATATTGATATCATGAATAATTGCATATGTAATTATCATGCTGTAAGTAACTGTGTAACGCTCCTTTTGTCCGTCTTTATACAGTGAAGGTTGCAGACTCTCCTCCCACCTCCCTACATTAATATTTTAAGTGTAAGTATTTTGCACTAAACAAACAACACTAAACAAGTGTGAGATTAATCTGACTGATAGTATTATTAATTTTATTTTATTTCCTTAAGGTTTTTCAGTAATGTGGTTATTGTGAATTCTTTTGACCGAGATAATCTTTTCACTAAATACTCCAGAGATGGCTGAGCTTGTTATACGAGTTCTGAGCCAGAGTCCCAAACATGTCTAACAAAGGGCCAGAGACTTTAAAAAAATGACAAGGAGCAGCAGGACCAGTTTCCTTACACAAAGAGGAGAAAGGCAGGGCCACAAGCAGCTGATATACTTTAGGGAAAAGCACATTATAGAATGTGGTAGAGCGCATCAGCACTCTCTGAGCAGGAGGGAGGCGGAAAGGAGGAAGAAGGAAGGAGTAAATAGGAGAGGGATATGGTGCAGCAGGTGAGGGTGGAGTTAAGAAAACACAGAAGGCTGAACGAAGACAAACGTCACCTGAAAACAACAAGACAATGAAGATCTGAACAGCGCAGCTGAGCCCGGACTCCACATTCAGCTGGGAAGATGTATGAAAAGTGCCTGACTGCAATAACAGGATTTCACTTTTGATTAATTTTATTTTGGGTGTTAAGAGTCAACTGCAGGTGGTGAGGTAAGGTTTTGAACCCTATCTCTCTTCTATCTGTTTGTAACATATGACTTATCCTTATGGCAGCGTGGAGGATGAGCGAGCTGATTAATGCACATTATGTTAATGTTTGTGAAAGCGGTAGCAGTGGACCTCTCTTTGGTTGGAGCATTTTAGTGAATTTTATGACATACTGTATTATTTTTAGTCTGGGTGGATGAGCTGGTGCTGTTTTGCCATTCATGTTTGCCCTTTGGGTGTGTAGTACATCACTAGAACTAATGTGCTGAAAAAAATGCAGATAAACAGGTTTAGAGATCTTGGCTTTGACGTAACAGAATGATTTTTTGATCTTCCCTGTGTGGGTCCCTGTGTCTAAAACGTGTTAGTTAGCCTTTTTCTGTTATACCTCTTTGGTTAAAATAGTCCAAAAGCCCCAGTGTTTTGTTTGACAAAAATAGAAGTGTCAGACTTTAACTCTGATGGCCTGTTCATCTTCATTAAATGCTCTGTATACCTCACAGATAGTGATACAACATCTGAAGTTTCTGGTCTCAGTTACCTGTTTGCACAGACACCCCCTCATACTGGTTACCTGTAAGAGTCACGTTACTATTAACAGATTCTGCTCCAGGAACAAAATGGGTTTCAGGGCTGTCAGGCAATCTGTTGTTTTTAATCCGGTACACCGACTACTTTATCCATAACAAAGACTTCAATGTTTTCACCACTGAGAAAATATCATGACAACTTTAAGTGTATGAAAGCCCTAAAAACCCCCTCAGCATGAAGTTTGGTTGTGTGAGCTGTGTGTGAGAAGTGGGCAAAAAGCAACATTTTCTTACATCTTTTCATCTTTTTTTTTTAATTTTATATGTGACAGGATGTCTTCAGTATCAGACGCAGACTTTCAGTGCAAAAACGGAGACACTATCTGTGGTAAGTTTCATTGGTTACTTCTGCTCACTAAACAGGTCTGACCATTTGTGGGACTTGGTAAGCCTAACCCTTGTTAGGGAGAAATCTTCTGTCTTAGTCTGAAGATAGAAGATACAGTGTGTTTGTCAGCTGAGGAAACATACCAGCACAGACTGCATAATCATGTCTGCCACTTTGAGCTCCCTGTATCTCTGCTGAGTGACCATAAAGGCCGACGTTTGCTTGTGTACGCTCTCCGTTTGCAGAGATCAGCTTGTACGAACAGGAGGTGATTGTCGTGCCCATATTGCTGCTGGCCAGCTTTCTGGTAACGCTGGTCTTCATTTTACTGCTGCGCTTTTGCCCAGAGAAGGTCGATCGTATCCGTCCAAAGTCAACAGTGACTTCCAGGAGGACACTGCATGGCATTGACGGTAAGAATCTGAAAAAGATTAAAATAAAAACATCAAATATGTAGGCCTGTGTTTGGCCTCAAAATCTTTAACTTACTGTTTCTTGTGTTATTAATATTTATATATGAACATTTCATAAATGCTTGTAACCCACTATAATGGTGTGTTAGGCAGCTGTAACTCCCCCTCCAAATGCCCATTGGATTATTAGGGGCAATTTAGTTAAAGACTTTTTTTTAAAGTGGAAGCATGTCTCCATAAAAGAATGAGATAGTTCATAAATACTGTACATTAAGAAGTACTTCAAATATCCTTATACAAGAAACTGCTATAATTTTATGTGTTCAAAATCATTCATTTACTGCTTTTCTACTTTTTATAGATGCTAAATAAGAGGACTTGAAATATAGGTTCTAAATGACCAAGTTTATAATATAATTTACTCCCTGTTTGCATCTGAGCCTCAGCTAAGCTTTTTTTTTTATCCAACACAGTCTCTTTACCTGCTCTCATATTAACTCTTGTGCTTATCCTTAATCATATTTATTCTCTTTGCAGCTCCATCAGGTATCAATGTTCTGGAGCATGAAAGCATTGCTTTAGACATGCCCGATTCCTACTCCACCTTCCATCCCCCACACACCTATCTCAGCAAAGCATTCTCCCGTTCTGTGGAGACGCTTCCTCGCCAACCCAGCCCCCCACCAGAGGAGACTTTCAAGCCCACTTTCACTCTGCCATCCCAACCCAGAGAATTGCCCCGCCAGAGGCTCCCCGAGACCTTCAACCTGGTCACGCCTCTGCCTGCTGCCTTCTCACTGCGCACAGACTCCTCTGTGTCCCTCTACAGGGCCCGTATGGAAAACAGGAATGTGGTACTGCGGGTGCTAAATGGTGAGAATTTGATGGAGGTTTCTTTGTGACTTTTGCAGATCTCATTTGGTTTTTAGTGCAAGTTTCAACAACTCTTTTTTTTCTCTCATTGGCAGACTCAGCTGATGCCACAGAAAGACACAACTTCCTGGGCTTTGCATCCTTCCTGGCTCAGCTTGGACCGCATCCATTTCTGCCTGAGCTTCTAGGTGTGGTGTCACTCCGAGCTCCTCTGGTTACAGTTGTGGAAGAGATGGAAAACAGAGACCTGCTCAGCTTCTTGTGGAGATGCAGACAGGTAGGGAGTGTGAGGTGCATTTTTAAAGAGATGCAGTGTGTGCTACAGTGATTCTCCATCAAGCAACAAATCAGAGTCAAAGTACAATAAAATGAAAAATTAATAATTTGTATGTCCTAATGGAGATGTATAGGAAGACTTGTATTTGTGACTGCCTTTCCAGGATAATGTGGATCCTCCATGTGAAATGACAGAGAGACGAATATTTACCATGGCAAACCAGGTGGCCTGTGCACTGGTTAGTATGCTAATATACAGTATTTTTTTTAAACCTTTTTATTTAAACCAGTGGAATATCTCCAAAACTCCTTCATCTAACCATTCACCTGCCATATCTTCATCTTATTGTTTCTTTTATTGTAGTTTTTAACTTAAACTTACATTACACATTCCCATAAATTTATAGGAAAATACCATTTATAACACTCTTCTTTCATCCACTACATCAGAATAAGCTGCTTTTATTGGTTACCACCTTTTATTTGCTTATTTTTAATACTTAAGGGCAATCTTTCAATATTTACTTAGCTGCACAAGCTTGTCTATTTAATCCTGACTTCCCTGTTGTGTTGCCCGATCAGGAGTTCCTTCACAGCAAAGATCTTCTCCACGGAAACATCCGTGCCCGTAGTGTACTGATCAGTAAGCAGTTCACAGCCAAGCTTTGGGGCCTGCATGGAGTCTATACACGAAAGAACCAAGGAGCCACACAGAGGGAGGATCCAAGCATGAAGAAATGGCAGGCACCAGAGCTGCTAGCCAAGAGGCCTGTCAGTGAGAAAGGCGACATGTGAGTTCTTCTTAGACCTCATTTATGCTGAACTTCATGTGTCACATGTATCAAAGATGGATCAGTACTTTGTTTACCTTTATATCCTCTGATAGAGATGTTTCTGCATGAAATGTATAGTCTATGAGCTTGTTATTAAGACCCTGAAAGGAAGAACTACCTGAAAGGAAAATTGTAAAATTTGTTGCTTCTGTGTGTCCCTCTCTAGCTGGTCCTTTGGTATCTTATTGTATGAAATGGCAACTTTGGGTAAGTTCAATTCTTACTTTTTAGGATATACCCAGAACCTTAAAAAAGTAGTTTTTGAATATATATTTCTAGGGTTGAATAATATAACAATGTGATTCAGCTGTTAGAAATGTTCCTATACTTTTTTACTCACTTTAATACAGTACTCTTGGTTCCTGGGGGGAGATGAAGGCAGTATTTGAAAAACAATTAATAAGTTTATGTCACAGTAATTTTGGATTTTAAAAGGATTTTTTGTGTCAGTGTTGATCCTTAATCTGTACATTATTTAATTTGATGGCGTTACCTAAGAAAGTCATGCCCATTTAATAATGTATATCTATATTACACAATAAAATAATATTTGTATACTTTCTATACAGACATGTGAAAAGAAAGTTTTTAAAGACTTTATGCAGTTCTGTGAAAAACTGAGTGCACCCTGTGGTGATTCAATAAAAAGTAATCGTTTTCTGTATGATTTTTATCAGTGTCTCACATGATTGTGGAGAAAATTTGGCCCCCTCTTCTTTACAACATTGCTCAGTTCAGATTCATTTATGCACAGCTCTCTTAAGGTCCCACCACAGCATTTCAATCAAGTTGAGGTCTGGACTTTGATCTTTTTCTTTTTCAGTCATTCTGTTGTAGATTTGCTGCTGTGCTTGGGATCATTGTCCTGTTGCATGATCCAATTTCAGCCAAGTTTTAGCTGTCGAACAGATGGCCTCGCATTTGACTCTAGAATACTTTGTTATACAGAGGAGTTCATGGTTAACTCAATGACTGCAAGGTGCCCAGGTCCTGTGGCTGTAAAACAAGCCCAAAACATCACCCCTCCACCACCGTGCTTGACAGTTGGCACGAGGTGTTTGTGATGATATGCTGTGTTTGGTTTTACCAAACATCTCCACTTTGGTCTCGTCTGTCCAAAGGACATTGTTCCAGAAGTGGTTTGTTCAGATGCAACTTTGCAATCCAAAGCCATGCTGCCATGTTCTTTTTAGAGAGAAGAGACTTTCCTGGCAACCCTTCCAAACAAGCCATACTTGTTGAGTCTTTTTCTAGTTGTACTCTCATGAACTTGAACATTTAACATACTAACTGAGGCCTGTAGAGTCTGAGATGTAGCTTTTGGGTTTTTTGCAGTTTCTCTGAGCATTGCACGGTCTGACCTGTGAATTTGTTAACACACACCTGAATGCTCCAAACCAGTCAGCTGCCAAAACCTCTGCTTTTATAGAGGTGCTCACACTTTGTGATTATCAATTAATCAAGTCCATTTGATTAGCAGCACCTGGAAGCAGTAAGGGTTTACTTAGTTTTTCTACAGGATTGCTTTGAGTCCTATGAAAACGTTTTCACGACTGTATATGCTATGGTGTATATACTTATTTTTCTTGTGTTTGTCCAGGTGAAGCTCCATTTGCAGAGATCCCAGTTAATGAGCTTCTGCAGTTTCATCAACGAGGAAAAAATCTTAAAAAACCTTCTAACTGCTCCAACGCACTGTAAGTTTCCACTGCATACTCCAGATAATAAAACACCACACCTAAAGCACTACACCCTCTTTAATCACTGCAAAAGTCAGATAAATTTCTTTCTTAATCTTTCTCCCAGGTACACCATCATTAAAGGTTGCTGCCAGTGGAAGGATCAAGAGCGACCCACTCTGGCTGAATTGAGCAAGAAGCTGGTTTCAGGAGAGAAGGGTGCATCTGACAAGGTCATCAAGGCACCTGGGACAGTTAACATTGAGCAGTACCTTCAAGAAGCTGGATATGGAGAAACCAACAGCTACACTGTTTTCTGATTCCTGCCATCCTCAGCAAAAGCACTTTTACAAAACAAAAAATGACTTTTAGATGCAATAAAATAGATCTAAACTCTGGGTATGATCACTCTGGGGATTGATATTTTTCTTTTTCTTTCTTTCAAACGTTAACTTTGGGAACCATTAGGTTTTTTTTTTTTTTTTAATTTCATTCATGTGTCTTGTCTGTACCAATATCTCTAAGGTTCAGTTGCAGAAATAAAACCTCTAACTCTGTAGACATTTGGACCTGTAAACCTGACCAATGTTCAGCTTCATCTTGAACTTGTGCTAAATGATAGTTTGCAAATCTTGTTTGAAGATGCCAACATATGTTAACAGATCTAATATATATATTTTTGCCACATTTTTGCATGATTTCATATGAGGCACAGGTGTGGAAATGAAGGACATATAAATGTGCCATTAGTACTATTATAAATTGTTTACTCCTCAAGCTCAGTTTATGTGAACATCTATGAGCATGAAAAACTCAGTCTGTTTACATGAACTCAAATGTGAATAAAACAAATATCTTATTTTTCACGTGGGTGTCATTGAGTGGAGGGGAAAAAAAAGCAAAACACACACACACAGTTCCAGTAACAGGTACTTTTTATTGGTAGTACTGCATACATGTACAGACAGCGCTTCCAGTTGTTGAAAGAGCAACCATGAGGAATACCTATTTTCAGGTAGTTAGGTTGATTAAAGCTACTAAAACTACAGTGAAAAAATAATTCTGATTGTAGTATAAAATGGAAAAGATACAAAACTAAACTTTCAACAACTGTTTTAATGACCTAATTAAAAGACCAGGCTTTCTGAGTGTCCTTTCCTTGATATGATTGGAGCCTGGATTGAACATCTATGGCAAACTATAAGCACAACTACTAAAAGAATGGAAATATCAACGTAACGGACTGTTGCTAATCACATCTCTAAAGTTAAAGCACCTCTGAAATACAGCAAGAAGGCAAGGTTCCTTTATTTGCAACCAAGTGGTGAACTGTCTAGCACCGATTTCTCTATGCTGCCTGATTTGCACAGTTTCTCCTTCTGCGCTTAAAAACGCGTCTACTCACAGTGACAGAAAAAAAACAAAACAAAAACACTACTGACATGTACACTTAACTTCTCATCACTCACACATATGCATTCATGTCTTCTGCACATTCAGTGTCCTGAAAGTAAACTCTCCATCTTCTCGTCTCCACAAGACCAATGGAGCATCTTCACTAATCCCAAAGTTCTCAGTCTTATTTTTTTTTTTTTTTTTTGAAGAGTCCAAGTGTTGATTTCAGTGAGAAGTCAGCTATGAGAAAACAATCCTTGAGTCCTTCTGGAACAGTGACAGCATTACTCGCGCAGGCTGTTAATGGAGGCACAGATCTTGAGAGCGGGACCCAGCTTGATGTTCATGGTGGAGATTA
>VUQS01055100.1:0-14016 GCA_015108495.1 Heterochromis multidens | reverse complement strand
GAACTATGAATGCTGAAAGGTATATAAAGGTTTTAGAGCAACATATGCTCCCCTCCAGACGACGTCTATTTCAGGGAAGGCCTTGTGTATTTCAGCAGGACAATGCAAAACCACATACTGCAGCTATTACAACAGCATGGCTTCGTCAGAGAAGAGTCTGGGTGCTGGACTGGCCTGCCTGCAGTCCAGATCTTTCACCTATAGAGAACATTTGGTGCATCATTAAACGGAAAATACGTCAAAGATGACCACGAACTCTTCAGCAGCTGGAAACCTATATCAGGCAAGAATGGGACCAAATTCCAACACCAAAACTCCAGAAACTCATAACCTCGATGCCCAGACGTCTTCAGACTGTTTTGAAAAGAAGAGGAGATGCTACACCATGGTAAACATGCCCCTGTCCCAACTATTTTGAGACCTGTAGTAAGCATCAAATTTGAAATGAGCTCATTTTGTGCATAAAATTGTAAAATTTCTCAGTTTAAACATTTGTCATGTTATTTATTTTGGCTCATGTGATTTGGAAGTCCTTTGGTTTTTCATTTTGTTCAAATTTAAGAACGTCCCAACTTTTCTGGAATTCAGGTGGTATTATACTGCTATATATACTGCTATATAAAGTATATGAACAGCTTCATAGAGCAGCCATTATGGCTGTAGACATTTAAGTTTTCTTAACATAGACGTGAATTAAAAAGGAATGCTATGACTGTATGCCTACAGTGTGTGAAAATCTGATGCAAATTGAAATCTAAATGGAGAATAAAATGTGTAAACATTTTGTGGTTGGAAAATTACAAATGTAAAGGACTGTGCTGCTTCGGCAGATTTATGCGTTCTTTGAGTGCTTTCTAATTAGTTTTCTGTTTGTGCCTTTGTGTTTCTGACTTATTGCTTTCTGACACTTTCATATTGCATTGTCTACAGACCATTTCCTTCAAAGAAAGGTCACGAGACACTCTGTCATGCAAACGGAATTCAGGAAGTGACAGCTATTAATCACAGCTACCATCAGAGAGAAAACACTGAATAATGTTCAAGCTGAATAATAAAAACACTCCATATGTAATTCGCTGAAATCTATGTTCTGACATATTTCAAGGAGATGCAAACTCCTATAGGGTATATAGAGAAACAGGGAGGGAAACAGCACATAGAGCATCACAGAATGTTAACACTGATGAAAAATCAGAGTTCCTTACAGAATTTGAGAAGTAAAGGGTTATTTGAATGCCATCTGTAAGGCTGCCTCTGTGACAGGACTGTAAAATGACAATTCCAATGATAGGGGGAAAAAATCAATATATATATTTTTTCCTTCCTAGGCAAACTAACAGGCAGTTAGAATTATGCCTCATGTAGCCTTAAAGCCAGTCATGGCTCTCCCCAGTTTACTGCCTGACAGATTATAAAAGACGAAGCTGTCTTTCATCTTGTAACCTCTATTATTCATCTAACAGTCTGTGACTTAATCTGACTGATTTTGTCACTGTTCCAACAATATTACTTTTAAATGTCCTAAACTTGTAATGAAAAGGCTTAGGTTTCCAAGAATACATCTGACAACACAAGCGATCAAAGTAAAACACTCCTTTTTACTATTTACTCATGATGTCCCTTTATGCCTCCATTTGAATTGTCCAATTGTTCCTCTGCTTGTGCCAAAGGGAGGATTATTGTATGTGCAAGAGGGGAGGAGGTTAAATGGAAAAGGATGAGAAGCTAGTCAGACTTGCAGCAACCCAGCATGATTGAACTTAATGGGAAAGGAAGGTGGGCAGCCTGGACAGATCACACACCCATGGAGCAGACAGCTGGCTGGGTGTGATGCTGCCTCTGCTCCACCAACACAATCAGTAAGCTACCCACCCACTTGTGCTGCAGACACATCTGAGACATACTTTGATATTAGCAGACCTGGGGAACCAGTGTTTTTGTATGGGGTTTAAAGATAAGGAAATACCAACCAGGACAAAAGGGCTGCTGACTTCTTGTAAACACAGCATTGTGTAACACTAATGCAGTGCCCTTTTTTTGTTGCAATATGCAGCTATGTCAGTTTTTGCCATTACCGACCAATTTTGAGCTAAATAATGAGCCTGCTCTTGCAACTTCTCCCATGGTGACAGTGAGAAGTAAGGGAAGAAAATCTGGATCCTCAAACTCATAACATGTGAACAAACATCCACATAACACACTTTACAAAACGTCTCTATAGAGCCAACTAGGCTGTACTGCTTTACATCAAAGGGACAAGAAAGGAGAAATGTACCTATCTCTTATGGAGTACTCTGTCACAGCTGTGTGGGACACTATTTGAATGTGCACACTGATTCAAATTTTCCACTTTCACTTCACCACGTGTAAATTTATTTTAGTTTATTTTGAAATTTATTTTATTTGAGAAAACATGATGAATGTCTCAGTCTCACCTGCTTTCTACAGAACTCCTACACACATTACCTGATAATCAATGTGTACATTTCACTGATTATTTACATACTGTACTTACATAATCATTCTTTTATTCTTTCACCATTCAAAATCCATAAACACTATGTTGTAAATGCCAGGATAAAAACAATTTCAGATAATGTCCATCAACAATGTAATTTTCTAGACAATGTATAATAATTTCTAAAAAGTCAGAACTTTGTTAGTGATTAATATATTTATTAATGCTTTATAGATTAAATATTTTTACTTAAATACTTAATTATTGAACTTTATTCTTAACAACTGTGTTAAACTGCATTTTGTCATTGACAATGCACTTGAAAGGGCTTTTACATTTTTGCTTTTATATTTTATTTTATTGAACGCTTCCAAGTGGAGTTTTTTTTTACATAATGTTTTGTTTTATCTTATTTTTTAGTGCTATTTGGATTTTTATTTTGTTTTTTCTGTTTGCCATTTGTGTTGTCCCTGAACAAAAGAACTTACCAACTCTGGGATGCATAAAGTATATCTTAACTTTATCTTCTCATTTATTTTAGTTGCGTTCCTTTTTCATACCTGTGTGACTGATCAATATGAATGATTTTACTGTGTGTACTTTTGTTGGAGTAAATCAAAAACAGTTTTTAGTGAGTGCTGTACAAACAAAAAAATGTATTTATATAACTTAGACACAGAAAATTATCTGGCTCTTTGGCCATTTATCACGTACAGTTGTCAAGTAAAAAAAACATTAAAAATGCATCACTTACATTAATAAATAATCAGTTATATGTGTAATTTGTACCTTATAAAATATATAGTTTCTAACTAACAAACACATAAGAAAAAATCATGGTTCAGGTTTTATTATAAAAGTTGGTTAGTCATTAATACATAGAAATAAAAATGAAGTAGGATTAATAAGTCATTAATAAAGAGTTTTACATGTTATTAGCTTGTTACTAACTCAGTAACAACTGTTAAATGATGAGTTTCTCACTTTTTAAGTGAACTGAGAACAAAAGGAAGTCACCTTAATTACATTCTGTGATTATATTGTGTGAACAAATCATCAACATAAAGAATAGTAAACTTGTCTAGAGTTTCTAATAATCCATCAGATCTGCAATTTTAGAACATTAACAAATGGTTATATACAAATAAGTAGTCAGAAATGTAAGTTGTTTCTAAAAGTTCTACAATTTCTAACTTAGTAAGAAACAAATTGAAAAACTTAAAGGGTTGTATTTAATCACTAAATTTATCCATTAATAAACAGTATTAAACATGAATTAAGACTAATACACAATTAATATACATGTTATTAAGTAAGCAATAAAACTGAAGTTTGGGTTTCTTACAGTCAAGTAGGCTAGGAGAAAAAGTTAGTTATCTCTGAGTAAGTCACTGAAAAAGACAAAAAAAAAAATTCAAGTCTTCAGTTTCAAATGCTAGTAAGTGATTTGTTATGGGTTCTTACAGTAATCTGTATCTGTCCATGATAATAGGTTGTTATAAATGGATTTAGAGGAGAAGATGAATTACAGAGAGTCATGCTGAAAGAGTTTTTTTTTTTTTTTTCCCAATCTGGCAACTCAATAAAACACTTAAACTCTTTTACTGCATCAGTAAAAGAGAAAGGCAAGCCAGAGGTCTTAATGTTAGTGCACTGAGTGAAACACACTGACTCCAACACCACATCAGGCAGAGAGGAGCTTACAGTAAGTCACAGAGAGAGAGTCCAGGAGAACAGTCCTATTTGCTGTGGTGTGCTGCAGGCACAGACTGAGCTGAGCATGCTCTGAATGAACTCCTCGTGACCTTGAGGTTCACATCAATTTTGCATGAGGTCTCCTCATCAAATAGACCGGGGACGGTATTGCAGCACTGGCTTACCTGGCTTTCCTTGAGGCCAGACACCCACAGAGACAGCAGTGACCACACAGACCACATGCAATTCACACATACACAATTGCAGGGCTTAAGAGCTGATAATGGAAATTCAACTGCTGACCAGGGTACTCTGTACTATTATATTTAGCAGGGTATTGCTGCTGCCTTTTAATAAAATGATGTTCATTTTGCTGTTGAGACAAACGTAAAAACGTAGCACTATAGATAGAGTTAAAATCAACTGGTATCAGTGGAAGTGCTTTGGTGTGTTTATGTGCGTGTGTGTCAGATTACAAAATCCTATGGAATTAATGTTGCATTAGTAGATATATAGCTCTAGTGTACACATGTATACACACAGACATTATCTATAAATATCCTACAACTTACAATTTCAATTTGTGGTCTGAATACAATACTTTTACTCAAATTAATGAATTAATATTCATACAGCACTAACAAAGTCCATATACCCGCTTTACAAAACTAACCTACAGTGATGTCCAGATCAGTGCATTCTCTCAGTTTATCCTGTTATTTTCAAAATGATTTTGCAAGCCTGAGGCTCAGAGAATTTTCCCACCCTATAAAAGAGCATGTAACTCTCTAAAAGATAAAAATCAATTCTATTTGTTACAGTTTCTAGATTCAGTGCCGTTATCTGGCCCTATGCTGCGACTGAATTCATAACAAAAAAAAAAAAAGAGCATCTTCTAATCACACCCTCCCAGTTCTATTTGTGTTCCTGTTACCCCGTTCCAACTGGTAAACAAAGGTAGAGTCATGCATCTGCCTGAAGTCGCATTACATGATAGCAGATGCCAGCCGGAGCACTTTTTTATTCCCCTTTTCCAATCACTACTGTGCCCTTGATCCTGTGTTACGGCAGATTCATAGTAAACACAGTGACAGGTGTATTCATAAAGCAGCGCTCTGAGCCCTGGAGTGTGCTCTGGCGCTACACTGGACTATTTGTCAACTGAAAAACTGTCAGGGCTCCCGTTCGTATATTCACCGTGTAGGCGAGGTGAAGGTGGAACGGCGTGCTGAAAACAAAATCAGGCGGTATGAAGCCAGCTAGCGACAATAACTCACTAGGATTATGAGCATAAACACAAATGACAACAAGGCATTCTCATTTTATCATATCTGCTACATATGTGTACAGACATATTTAAATCAACCAAACAGATTTTTCAACTCATTCAATCCTGCATTAGAAGAATAATCCACCTCTATATGACTGTTAAATATCACCAATCTGTTATTTTCAGTATATTACAGGAGAAAATATGCCAGGAAGTGTTTATTTTTAGATTTTGTCATCCTTGCCTTCCTCACTTAGTGGTTTCCTCCATTTTCCATAATGCCAGTCCACATTGCATTCTGCTCTGCTGGTTCTTTTCTGTGATGGATTTTTCCATGTGTGACTGTTGAGCATCCGTGCAAACTTACTACAGCGTAAAGGCTCAAAAGCACTTTCTCTGTGACTGACACTCCAACACTGAGAGTTGCTGCTAATGATTTCCCCCAAATTATAGGAGTAAGGCAGTTGACACTAAATATTTTCTTCTTACTGTCAGTTTTATGTGTTACAAGTATTTTGTGTCCATCCAAAGACAGATGGATCTTATTCCTCTGTGCAGCAGAGCTCCTCTGTTGTCAAACATCTATTAAAAACGCATCAGTGACCCACATCGATGCACTGAGTGACATGTTCCTTTATGACTGGGAACATGGGTACTGCTGTTTACTTTGAATCGATCCACAATCCTGCTGCCATAAATGCACACAAGCTCAACAAATCTGTACTCATCCCCTGCTGAAAATGGTCTTGAACAAATGAGGTGTTTACTCTTGTTTAGTCAACCTTTCCAGTGCCCAGCTTTTTCAGGAAATTACTGAGCCTCTTCTTAAAAATATAACAGTAAATTTGAGAGCCTTTTTTTAGAAAAAAAAAACATTTACACGCTCAGCAAGAGACACTGGGCTTTGGTTGAGAGCTGCATAAGAAAGGGAAATCAAATTGCATTCAGAGATGGACAAATGGATTGCTTGTTTTGGTCTCCACAGAATTTGCAGACAGTGAGAAAAAATTTAACCAGCCTTATCCTTGGAGTTCTTTTCCCATTACTGCTAGACAGCTATGCGTGTAGCAGCATAGTAATCTGTTACAAGCATAGTGCCCTATTTAAATGTGGTCTATGCCAGTGGTTCCAATATAGTGTGCTGAGCTACACAGGTGTGAACTGAGGTAAGTTGGTTGGGATCTATATGCTTTAATTGCAGTATAAAACTGCAGAAAATGTAATTTATTAATGTAAAGTTCATTTAGTTATTGGATTGTGGGAATAAAAAAATGTGACACATCAATGGCCCTGACTAACAAGTTCATGAAGGGAACATTAGAACCCTTTTTTTCTATGAAGCAAACCACAACCAACCACCAGTAAAGATGACCCCTGACCTAAAGAAAAGAGAAAAAAAAGTGTCAGTATTACACTATGGTGAAAGGTGCCTGTCTTACGGGGTCATGCATCAAGAGAAGTTGGCTAATGTTAACATGGTGCCAAGCGAGTCTCTTCTAAAAGAAACTTTAAGAAATCTGAAGCGAAGCAGAAAGAACATTTGTTGGATTGTGTGAAAGTGTCTGATAAGGTGATAAAGGCAAGGTATAGCCTTCTCTAGTGGTGACTTTCTTGTATGCAAAGCTGCAGGTGTCATGCGAGGTTTACATGCTGCAAGAGGGCTCTACAAAGTGTCCCATCCAATCTACAATCAAGAAAACAAAACAAAACAAAACACGACGTATGACATGTCAGATGACACAGATCAGTAGTGATGTCACTTGAAATTTTGGCTTGGACTTTGGGACAAAAGATTGATCAGTCTATATTATACCTGCTATAGACTTCTGCTACACTGTGTACATCTGACCTCCTTCCAGTGCAATCAAAGTGAAATGGATCCAGGTAATATCTGATTCATAACTGATCATTTTAATAGTGCTAAACGTCCTCAGGTGTTTTCCAATGCCATGTAAGATGCTGAAAAGCTGAAACACCCAATTCTAAGTGAAAGGCATACTCACTGCTACAAGCATATTCGAGACTCGCTGACGAGGCTTAACATCATCATCATTTCTGGCAAATTCAATATTGTGTGGCCCAATTTTCTGTATGGATATTACACCAAATGGATGGAATTTCCTTAATAGCTGGAGTAACTGAGGAAATTAAGTGCTCTGAATGTAATACCCTCTCGCTTGGCATATCTAATTATATAAATACTATTCATTTGCAGAGTGTAGGCCTGTGCATATAGTTTATGCCCAGCATGTCACAGCATGACCACTTCCTAAAGGCATTTCTTTCAGCCTACATTCAGGACATTTTGAGCTTCTAATTTCAGTGTTGGTGAAATAAATTGCAAAGAATTTGTGCTTTCTATTTTATCACCAGGACAAAAAAAGTCCTCTCCTTGCCCGAAGGGAAACAAGTCAAGGACAATCAGTGTCACAAAAACTGATGCAACCCAAATAAAGCTCAAAAATGACTCCTTCTTCAAAGTAACATTAAGGGCAAAAATCTAGTGTCTTTAAAAGCATTACCAAAAATGTCAATCCACAGTGGTGAGAGAATGCTTACTCAAACATCAATTTTTCCTTTTAAACCTGGTTTCACATTATTTATTAATATATGATGGCAGTGACTCCAAGAGCTACTGACCTAGATGAAATTGTCCAATGTGAGATATCTGTGTTGTTTTTGCACTATAAACAGAAGTCGAGTGCTTTGAATCAGAGGAAAATTAGTTAATATTAAACAGGTACTACAGAAAATGAGAAGCCACACAAGGCTTGCTAGACAGGTGGGGTAAAGTTAAGCAGGAAATGCATTTGAAATCAGAGAAATAATAAAAGCAAAGGGCAATAAAATTGACTTTTATCAGCAGAACTCCTGAACATGTGGGCGGTGTATATCTTCAATATTGTAGGGTGATATTACCCACCAAGCACCAAATGTTCACGATTGTTGTTTTCTGGGCTAAAATTGATCGGCCAGTCATAGCTTTATTATGCCATAGTCACAAAAAACTGGGTTGCCTTTAGTACAGTTAGTCTAATTTTGTCCAAACTGAGATAAAGATGGACACATTTTGGACCCCTACAGTCCTAATACAGCCATGAAAGAGTCACTTCCCACCCAGCAAAAACTAAAATGACAACTTTGCTAGATGTTTCAACAACTTTGAGATTTGGTTTAAAGGTAAAAAGTGAAAATTCATCTTTCCCCATCATTGAAAAGACATTTAGAAAAAGATGTGACTTGAATTTGGTTGAAAAGTGAAAGGGGAAAAGAAGTCTTTTCAACAACCTGAAAACACAGCTTTTCACCTTTTATATTTCTGGCAAAGTCTTTTCAGTTACTGTTCACCAAGTTGTTGCTGGTGTGGGTAACAACTGATATTAGCCTATTACAGACATACCAGTACACTTCATTAGGTACAGCACATCTTGCTAGTACTGGTTAGGACCCCTTTTGCCTTCAGAATTGCTTTAATTCTTCGTGGCACAGATTCAACAATGTGCTGAAAACATTTCTCAGAGATTTTGGTCCTTATTGACACAATAGCATCACACAGTTGCTGCAGATTTGTAGACTGCACATCCACCTTTGAGATGATTTCAGCTTTGTGACACGATATCCTGCTGGAAGCAGCGATCTGAAGATGGGTCCACTGTGGTCATAAAGGGATGGACATGGTCAGCAACAATACTCAGGTAGGCTGTGGTGTTTAATTAATGGTACTAAGGTACCCAAAGTGTGCCAAGAAAATATCCTCCTCACCATTACACCACCACCAGTCTGAACCGCTGATACAAGGCAAGATGGATCCATGCTTTCATGTTTTTGATACCAAATTCTGACCCTACCATTCAAATGTTGCAGTAGAAATTGAGGCTCATCAGACCAGGCAACATTTTTCCAGTCTTTTATTGTCCAGTTTTGGTGAGTTGTACTGGTGATTTACAAAAGTTGCGCTGTTTTCTAAACACAGGCACAGTTGGTTCATTTCAATATCAAGTGCAAAAAATAAGACGTGTTTTTTTTGGCATTAAATATCGGCACAATTAGCAGTCAATTGCGTCTCGCAAACATTAGTAAATCAGTTTGCGTGCTTGATTAAAATATTCTCCTCCCTATATTTTGCACCTTGAGATAGGAACTCCTAGAAATACATATGCAACAGGGTCCGTCACAAAAACCTCTGAGTTCTAACCCTTACACTCAATCTTGTCACTGCGCTCTCTTTGTAGAATAGATCAAAAAAGAATAAAATAGAATAGAATAGAATAGTCATTATTCAAGTACAACAAAATTTAGACTGACGTCTCTCACATGCCCATCGGGAAAAAAAAACAATAAGTAGACAATAATAACAATAATAAATAGATAATAAATAGATTATTAAACCTGAGGCAATGATTATGTAGGGTGGAATGAGAGTCCTTATTATCAGTGCAAGTTATTATAGTGTATGGGGGGCTGGTTGAGGGGTGATGGAGGCCACAGCTCGGGGGGAAAAGCTGTTCCTCAGTCTGTTTGTGTGGGATTGTATAAGTCTGTATCTTTTGCCTGATGGCAAAAGTTCAAATAGAGGGTGTCTGAAATGATGCTGCTGGCCTTCTTCCTCAGACGGTTGGTGTAGACATCCTCTAGGTGTGGGAGATCCCACCCTACTACACGCTGTGCAGTCTTCACCACAAGGTGTACTGTAGGTCCTTCAGCTCGGCAACTGTGCAGCTTCTGTACCACACCGTGATGCCCTTCGTTAGGATGCTCTCAGTGGTGGTCCTGTAAATGTTCAGCAGCAGTTTCTGGGAGAGCTGTGTTTGCTTCAGCTTCCTTTAACCAGGCTTGAAGGTCCTTGTCAGGTGGTTGGACAAGGTGAGCAAGGAACTTTAGTTTCTCCACGCTCTCGACTGCTTCTCCATGTATGTGAAGAGGGAGGTTGGCAATACTTCCTGTTCTCCTGAAGTCTATGATTAACTCTTTGGTCTTATTGGTGGACCAGGCTCCTCTTCTCACATCACTCAACCAAATGTGCCACCTTAAGCCTGTAAGCTGCTAAGTCGTTGACGGTGATCAGCCCAATGACTGTTGTGAAGCCCTGTGGGATTCCTGTGGTCAGGATTATGGTTGAAGAGGTGCCTCTCCCCACTCTGACTTTCTGTGGGCAGCTGGTGAGAAAGTCCAATACCCAAAGCCCAGGTTTTGTAGTTTGCTGACCAGTTGTTGTGGTATTACAGTGTTAAATGCGGAGGTAAAATCCACAGTCTGTGCTAGCGCTGTAGCCCATCTGCTTCAAGGTTCCATGTATTGTACATTCAGAGATGCTCTTCTGCATACCTTTGTTGTAACAAGTGGTTTTTTGATCTACTCTTCCCTTCCTATCAGCTCATTCTCCTCTTACATCTGGCATCAACAAAGTATTTTCGCACAGAAAACTGCTGTTCACTGGATATTTTCTCTTTTTTGGACCATTCTCTGTAAACTCTAGAGATGGTTGTGTGGGAAAATCTCAGTAGATCATCAGTTTCTGAAATACTAATATATTTGTGTTAAGAAACAGTTAAAGTAGCCAGTGAGTGTATGCTCTTCAGTATTTGCTGATATGAAAACTTACAGAACAAAAATGGTGCTTGGGGTAATTAAGACATTGTGTCATCACATTGTCTGCACTACAATCAGCACTCTCACCACTTCTGAGCAGGCGGTTAATCTGTTTAGTAGTTTGTAAAATACACTGCTTCAAAGTTAACAACAACAGACACTATAAATTTCCCTTTTCAATATACTAAAATACTAACTGGTTATAGATTTTTATTTTTATAAATATTTTAAAAAATATTGACTGACATTATTATTGATATTACCCATAAAAATCAGTATTAGAAAAAAATCCTGTATCAACCAGGCTCTAAAAGAAGCATTACTATCACAATAAATTACCGCAAAGTACTGCATCACATATATCTGGCACACATAGATCTGGCACGTTGCTAAATGTTAAAGGCTGTGTTCACTGAATCTGGTGCTGGGTTGTAGTGTAAACCTCAGTTGTGGGGTCTGCCACTACAAGTGAGCCCTTTCACATTACACACTGTCATTTGAGCCACTGTTCACTTAAAATATTGATTAGAGCAGCCTTAATATGAGGATACACTCTTGTAGTGAGAATCTGTGTATATCTGCTCCTCTAATATTACATCATACCTCTGCTTGCTCAGCTAGAGAACAAACTGCAGATCATCCTGACAACAATGCCATTTCCTACTGCTGCATTAACTCTGCAAAGAGCCCCAAAGAGAAAACCTCTTGAACAACACAAGTGAACGTCAGAAAGGCTTTAAGTTGTGGAAGACATAATGCGGGTGATAGTTTTGCCTTCATCCCTGAGATAGCTCAGGTTGCACAACATGTACAGTGATACCTCCCCGCTGCTCTGCCTGAACCATGTTTTCAGTGCAGACACATTATAGGAAATGTAAGCATTTAACAGAATGTCACTCACAAGGTTATTGCCTCTCTTCTCTGCTTGCTGTGCATCTACATGGTGCTGACCAAGCTCTGAAACACAATCTACCACAAAAAACACAACCAGCTGCCATTTTCAGGCCGGCTCCCTGCACCACCAGGGAATAGCCACAGAGATATCAAAGGATCTGTGGTGCAAATGAGTCACTCAAATCTCCTTTTCTCTCCTAATGATTTCTTAAGCCGTGCACCATATTATAAATCAACAGCTTCATTTCACACAGTGCCTTAAATCTTGCCATTAATAAGGTTAACCTCACTCATATCTTAGGTGTTAGCATATTCATCAACCACAATGGCGGCTCCCTGACTCGAGCTCCACATCATAGCTCAGGCTAAAAACAGATATGCTTTTTTTTCTCAATTAGAAGCAAATGCTCAATTAAGCAGTTACTCTTTGAAGCTTGTCTTCTTGTTGGATGGTGCATTATCTCTCTCGAGCATTTATGTCCAGAAAACGTTGTTCTTTAACAAATCAATAGCATTCAACACTACTGGGACCCTCTTTGATTTCTGTGGAAGCAGCAATGAAGGTTCACAAGCAATTAAGCAGGATTGGATTTTCAGCACGCGATGCAGACGTGCAGCACAGAGCAGATAGACAGTTGAGGCTTGTGGGGAATGGAACTTTAATGTGGTAATTTACCTGTACTGTGGAGGAGGGCTCCCCTCTGCCTCACACGTAATGGTAGACTGGTGGTCTGGGGAGTTGATTGGTAAAATGAGGTCACTTGGTTCCGTCCTCCATCTTGGCCCTTGAAATATGACATCCTCTGTACAGGCTGGAGAAAGGGGAAAAAGTCTATAGTTGTACAAGCTAGAAAATTTGTCTCTTTGACCTTAAGAGAAAATACTGGAAGAAGCACAATCTCTGTGAGGGCAAATAGTTAATCTTGCAGAAATACAGGAACCTTCTGACACTCAGCGTATATTACTTTTTCAATATACTATATACAGTATATTGCTTCCTATTCTCTGAGCAGTGCCGCGCTTTACAAAGAAGAATGCATTAGGACACTCTTCGTGATGTGTTGTGTACATTATTTGCTTATCTTGCCGCAAGGAGAGTAAATCCTACTTACCCTTGTTAGGCATTAACAGCTAATGCTGACATATTTGTTATCTGTTTCTCTGTGTGCTACTGCATTTTTCAGATGAACGTGACACTTGGAATAATGAGGAAAAGAGCAATGGCCAAGGCACTTGTGTGAATTTACTCAAGTTCTACACACTAGGCCAGTTTTCCATAAGGCCAGGCTTCATTCTGTCATTTTATCTTTGTGACATATCATCATAATGTAGCTGGATATGATTATAAAAATAAAAAAAAATGAAATATGAAATATAAAATGAAATGAAATAAAATGAAATAAAAATACTGGATATGTCACATACCACGTTCGATTGCAATATTTAGCTGGCTAAGAGATTTGAGAATTTTAGTGAGTCAAACAGAGCTCGCTGACTGATACAACTAAAGTGAGGTGGGTGTTAATTTCTTGCCAGGAACAATATCCTAAAAATAGATGAATACAGTGCAAGGACTTAAGTTAAGCACCTAAGTCAACAATAGTTAATGCAGAGAGCCCGTTTTCACATATTCCCTCGGTAATTAACAACTGCTTGGAAATGTCAGGGTTGATGAATAAAGCGGAGTGTTATATTTTTGGAACATCTACAGTACTGTGCAAAAGTTTTAGGCAGGTGTGAAAAAATGCTGTAAACAAAGAATGCTTTCAGAAATATAAATAATGATTGGTTATTTCTATCAATTCACAAAATGCAGGACAACGACCCCAAACATACAGCCAAAGTCATTAAGAATTATCTTCAGCGTAAAGAAGAACAAGAAGTCCTGGAAGTGATGGTATGGCCCCCACAGAGCCCTGATCTCAACATCATCGAGTGTGTCTGGGATTACATGAAGAGACAGAAGGATGTGAGGAAGCCTACATCCACAGAAGATCTGTGGTTAGTTCTCCAAGATGTTTGGAAGAACCTACCAGTCGAGTTCCTTCAAAAATTGAGTGCAAGTGTACCTAGAAGAATTGATGCTGTTTTGAAGGCAAAGGGTGGTCAC
>VUQS01055098.1:5712-23539 GCA_015108495.1 Heterochromis multidens | reverse complement strand
AAAAAAAAAAAAAAAAAAACCGATGTGATGAGGAGGGTCGGGTGTGACTGTGGTATGAAACCGCACTGGCTTGGCCAATGAGCGTGCGGTTTCATACCACAAATTTTGAAACATCATATGACCATAATTTCTTAATTTTTACTTAATTTTTTATTCAATATGACCCAAAATGAGTGACTGAGCCCATAAACTCATCAGGAAAGTGTTTGCAGAGGTCAAGTCAGAAAGCTGTTTTCCCATAGACTTCTACAGGACCACAACCACAACTATTGCCATCTGGTGGCCTTCAGATAGAATGCAGTTTTAAGGCAGTTCCGCACTGACTTAATTTTTCCATCAGGGAAGCTACGTCCATGTTTTATACTATGAGAACAACAAGTCTCTGATGCCAGGTTACCTGTTTCTATACTACCCTCAGCAGTGCCCATGCCTGAATTTCACACTGAGTTTAAAAGATGGAAGATGAGTTTGATATCATGAGTGAACCATTATTTTTTGACCAGAACCACTGGACAAAAATATAAAACCAGTTACAACCAGCCCTGTATCAGTGTGCTACAACAGTACATTGCAGGGTATGCTCTGATATATTAACATATCAGCTGCAGGAGCCATTTTTCTCCAGAACACCTAACAGCAGCTAGCAGTAGTCTTCCACAGTGAGTCACCTATAATAAGTTATCAGAGCCAGTGTAATGACCTCCTACTAGAAAGAGAGAGTTAACATTCAAAGCACTTCCCTGAGGTGTAAGTATGAGCACTGATCTATCCAGGTGACTGCAGGGGAGGCCATTCATATTCAAGTCTTACATAGAACCTTTGTTTCTATCCATAATTCATGAGAGAGTTCCTCCTGCATGCCTCATCCTGGCCTCCTGGTCTAACCTTCTCCGCCTCCTACACTGTATCATACCCAAACTAGCAGTAAAGGCAGTTATTCAGTGAACATTATACTGTAGGGAATGGATGTGGGCTAATGCGATAGGGGAGGGAAGAGGGGAAAGGCGTTCAAAGATATTAAATATGGAGCCCCGTTTTGAGGTGTTCAACTCATGAATCACCCCGAGCAAAGAGAGCAAAAGAGGGATGACCCTGATTCATTTGTCTGTTTTCCTCTTCTTCTCTTTTTTCTCTCCCTCTTTCTAGAAACACATGTAAACTATCATTTCTTACAGTTTACACAATTCATTTCTCTCAGACTTTTAACACCTCTTAGTCTTTAACAAGACTTTGGCTCTCATTCTTACAAAGATTGAGCAATGCTGACCTTGGCTACAAGCAGCATGACAGTCTGCTGGGAGCCTTTTGACCTTGTCATCTTCATGTTCTGTTACGAGGGCATGACATGAGCGCAAATGGACACTTGTCCTTGAAAAAGCAGACCGGCAAAGGCATTTTCTAAAGGTGTTCAATGCCTTGGGAACAAAAAAAACACATCACGAGTGTTAGGCCCTGTATCATCCACATCAGAAGACTCATTACTTTGTTTACATGCATGTCAGTATTTAGGCGTGAACAGTGCAACCACAAACACTTCATCAAGTAGGCAGAAAAATACACAGAGGCTCCTTCAACAATTCCCAATGGATAATGAAGAACACTGATGGTCACTTTATGCAGACACAGTTCAGTATTAAGCTATCAAAAAAGCACATCACACAAACAAATGCAGAGAGGGCACTCAGATGCACAGCTAATCACGTAGAGCAGCAAGGGTAATTGGCCAGCATTTATTGTGCTTATCTGGCCCGCCATATACTCAGCTACAAAATGTGTGCGCACGTGTGTGTGTGTGTGTGTGTGTGTGTGTTTTTTTACTTGTATTACTTATGCTGTGAGGACATGTTTGCACAGTTTATAGTAAAAATGAGGACTTAACCTTCCTCTTGCCTCAAATTTTAGTTTGAAGATATGGTTTGAGATTAGGTTTAGGGTAAGGGAAAGCAAGCAGTATGCAGACAGAAATTTTCGAGACAGTACTTGACAGAGGTGCATGTGAAAACGCAAATGTCCAACAAACCCGTACCGGATATGGTCTATGTCTTTTACTTGCCAGCTCTCTATTAGAAAGTTTGTGTCACATAAAGTTGAGAACTTGGGGAAGGTGAATTTACTTGGCTTAATAAGCAAGAGCTAATTTCACACTGAGCACACTGTATTCTATGTGTTATATATTTTTGTCATTATATGAGAGACTATGCCCATTCAGTTGCCTGAAAAAAATAGAAATTCCAAGCAAACATTTGCAATATTTCAAATGTTAATGCAAAATGACTTTTTATTTCTTAAACTTGAATCCTAAATTGCAGAAGTTTTTATTTTATTTCCAATCCTTTGGACAAATCTATGTTTGTCAAGTCAAAAAATTCATCAAGATCTGGAACTGTCATCAGCTGACAATTAATGCCCTGCCTTAAAAATCCAAACAAGCCAATTATGTCCTAACAAGTTAATAAGGCTTGCCAAGTAAAATGTATACAATTTGCTGCACATTGCCACCACCACAGTTTAATTTCTGTTTTTATTCATGAAATAAAAAGTTGCAGTGCATTACCATTAAAAAGGGCTCATTTTAAAGTTTTCCGGAGGCATTTTGCTTACAATACTATAGCTGTACACTGAAAACACAAACTTTTGCAGTTTCATTTATGACTCCAAACAAATGGCATGGGACATTTTTCAGATGCAGTCTAGTGAGTTGTTGCTAAGGATAGGAGTAAGGGGTGAAGTGAATTTGCAAAATCTTTATGGATGTAAGCAAAAGAGCTGTGAAATGTCATGACTTATACATGAACTAAGAGTGTAATAACAGTGTGTGTGCACTTTGGTGTGTGAGAGAGTCTGTTTCAGCACTTTTCATTTTGAGCTGAGAAAGAAAGCCATTACCCATTACAACAAACTGTGCCCCTAAGAGATCTATCTCCATCTCTTACTTCCTAACTAGGTCAGTAGTAGTAGTGAAGTAGTTGGAACCTCTATTGCTGGTTCCAAATGTAAACACAGACACAACATGTGTCCCTTTTGTTCAAAACCACCTAAGTCATTCTCTCTGTCTCAGTACAGAGGTAGCTTTGGGGCTGACCATCATTGAGCCAACTCTGTACCAGTCCAGCAAGGCAACTTCTGCATGTGACAAAAAAAAAAAGAATACAAAGATTACAAAAAAAAAGAAGACAAAAAAGAACTAACTGTAGTGTAGTTATCTTAATCTGTGGATATCAGGAAGTTTAGTTTGAGAGCATATATAACATATATGAGCATATATGACCAACTGGTCACTGCAACTACATGAGCGTGCATCTCCCTCAACCTGTAAGCGACCACTTTTGGTGGTCTCAAGACAATTGCACAGGTTACCTGATGGGAGGCAACCTCTCTCAATCCAGATCAGACTGCAGTAACTTAAAACAGATGGATGAAGGTGTGCAATTAATTACCACATAATTTAAAAACATAATTTATAATCCATTGTCAATGAATTATCTGACAAATATGTGTGTGGTTGTGTGGTACAGACCATCCAGAAAGTTTGCGCTTCAGTTTTGGTGAGTGAAATTCTAGTATTTTATTAGTCTGTTATTTAGCACTAATTAGCCAATATCTGTTCATTGCACCCTTACAGTTTATGAGTGCAGTTTACTAACAAAGCTGATGTTAGTTGGTAACTTAGTGGTCCACCCTCTCATCCATATGTGGTAACTTCGGGCTTGAAAAAACCAACATGGCAGCAACCAAAACACTACAGTTGAGACTGCTGAGTCTAATACCAAAGGGTGATGTCACCCTGGCTACGTCCATCTTTTATACTGTCTATGGTCTGCACACAAGCATGTCTGTGTATGCTGCATGCATACATAGAATAAATGCTAAATACTATGGCTGCATACTTATAATACTTCACTCTGCATAGCCAAATACCTATGCCAATAGAAACAAACACAGTAGCATGAATTCCACTTGAGAGTGAGGAAATATGCATACTCCCCACACACAAACACATATGACTGCGTACAGTAATGTGCAAAGTCTTGAGCCACCCCTCATTTCCTAATGTTTTGTTTCCAAGGAGCCAGACGTTCTTGTAATTTTTAAAGTGGTCTTGAGCAATAGTTCTCGAGCCTTTCTGAAGGTCTTTCATAGTTTTCTTTGGACATTGGCTGCTTTTTCACTTATTTTCAGTCCAGTCCTTGCACCTGCCCATTTTCGTATTTTTTGTTTGTTAAGCCAATTAACACTGATCTATTAATCATTCAAGGACAAAAAAGGCACCTAACTCAAGGGATGAACCAGTGTTGTGCCTGCACATAACAGACAACTTAGCAAAGAACAAATTTTATATAGTATCTTTAGGTACTTTGTTACTAGCAGCCTGTCTCATTTCTTTAGTTGAATCTATGAAAAATGCCAAAGGTAACAAAGTTTGATAGACATAAAATAGTATTTTTCCACCAACAAGGTGATTCCCAAAAAGCTTTTAGCCGAGAACTTGGCATCACTTGGCATGGTGTGCAGTGTGTCCTTAAAAAATTCAAGGAAACTCAAAAAAGAGGGGAAAACAAATGTCCTAAAAAACTATCCACAACAGATGAAAATTATCTGAAAATCATGTCTTTAAGAAATAGGAAAAAAATCCAGCAAAGACCTGACACAGGACCTGAGAGATGCGTTTGGCCCTTCAGTTGATCCATCTACTGTTCACTGAAGCCTCATCAGAAATAGTCTCAGTGGAAGGGTGGCTGTCAAGAAGCCATTCTTAAAGAAGGAAAACAGGGAGAAAAGGCTGAGGTATGCCAAATTACACAAGAACTGGTCTGAAAAATCTGTGGCAACAGCTCTGATTTGAAATTATCCTTTCATCATTAATATATAAGGAGGAGGTCAGAAGACAGTTGATTTTACAGCATGACTGTGATGGCAGAACACACTGCCAGTGCAGTAAAAGCATACCTGGATAGAAAAACACACAATGGATTATCAGTCATGGATTGGCCTCTGCAGACCTTAATATTACTGAAGCAGTGTGGGATCATCTTGACACTGAACAAAACAAAAGGCAGCCAACATCCAAAGAAGAGCTTTGAATGTCCTTCAAGAAGCCTGGAGTACTATTCCTGAAACTACTTACAGAAATGACAAGAAAGCTGCCTACGAGAGTTCAGGCTGTGGTGAAGAGTAAAGGTGGTCACACCAAATATTGACATTCAAGCATGTTAGAATTGTACAAACTCTTTTTTTGCCTCATATACTGTATTTCCATGTATGTTTGCACATGTTTCAATGAATCGCTGTACCTATTTCCCATTTTCCCAGCAAAATATAAAGAAATTAGGGTTGGCTTAAGACTGTTCCACAGTACTGTATGCATGAATATATGTTTTTACTTTGCAGTTTGTGTTGTGACATCTTCTCTGTACATGGTGATGACCTCAATTAACCAAATATTTACACCATCCTGCACACACACTTGTACACACAGTCAGTGACCATGAGCGAAATCTGAGCACTATGGGAATCCTTGGCACTGCTGGCTCAAAGGGCAACATGCATCTATCGCTCTGTAAAACACGTGCTACACTGTACACATTGCTATTTTTCTTGCCTCTCTTTTTAAGACACATACAGCACTTGAATCTTTCTAACCAAGTGAACACGTGAAGTAAGGGTTTTATTTTCTATGTGGGGAGCCATTTGCAAAACCCTTCATCCTGCATGTGCATTTCTAATGCAGTCACATTGCAAGCTGAATAGCTTAGCAGGGCTACTGTCTCCACTGCCTTCATCTTGGCACAATTATCATCTAATGTGACAGGTGACATTTTCTACCACGCTGGGCCAGGCTCTTGTTGAGGATTCAAATGCATGATAATAGATTGTAACTGAAAAAGACCATTTATTTCTGTCTGCATTCAAAAACACATTACATGTGGACATCTTTTCAATCCCTCTATAAATGCCATGTATATTTGTATGGAAAAATGAGGAAGCAATGGAAGGCAGGGTTATGAAGCAGGAATTATTTCACATGGGTTTGAGTGAGGTAATTGAAAGAAGGGAAAAACAGATTTCTTTAAGAAGATAGCCTTCTATTAATTTGAGGGAAAAAAAACACAAGAAAGAAAGAGAAAATGTGTTTTAAACCTCAAAAAAATAATTTATTTGCGGAAAAGCAAAGCATTACATATTCATTTTTCCAGTACATCACATATAACCAGATCTACCTTTAAAGCAGTTGACTAATCAAAACTTGTCCATGCAAATGTTTCTGTTGTAATTATCTTCTATCCCACTGTATTCTGAAAAGCTTGTCTATTCATTCAATAAAAAGGAAATTGGCTTTCTTAATTTCAGCTCCCTGCCAATCTCAACTGTCCATATGTAAAGTGCTGTGAAAAAGTATTTGCCCCCTTCCTGATTATTCAGTTTTTGCATCCTTTGTCACACTTAAACATTTCAGATCATCAAACAAATTTTAATATTATAAAAAAATAACCAGAGTAAAAACAAAAAGCAGTTTATTATTATTATTAAGGGGGAAAAAAGCTTTCCAAATCCACCTGGCCCTGTGTAGAAAAGTAATTGCCCACTAAACCTAATAACTGGTTGTGCCACCCTCATGCCAAAGCATCTTAATTCACTCCAAAACCCTCATTTTGGTTTTTTTTAGCCATTCAGAGGTGGATTTGATGGTGTGTTTCGGATCATAGTCCTGCCGCATAACCCAAGTGTACATTCTCCTTCAGGATTGACTGGTAGAGAACAGAATTCATGGTTCCATCAATTACGGCAAGACGTCCTGAAGGAGCAAAGCAGCCCCAGACCATCACACTACCACCACCATGTTTGACTGTTGGTACGATGTTCTTTTTATGAAATGCTGTGTTAGTTTTACTCCAGATGTAACAAGACTTTTTTGTCTCGTCAGTCCACAGAATATTTTCCCAAAAGTCTTGGGGATCATCAAGATGTGTTTTTGGTGAATGTGAGATGAGCCTTTGTGTTCTTTTTGGTCAGCAGTGGTTTTCTCCTCCCACGGATGCCATTTTTGCCCAGTCTCCTTCTTATTGTTGAATCATGAATTCTGACCTTAACTGAGACAAGTGAGGCCTGCAGTTCTTTAGATGTTGTTCTGGGTTCTTTTGTGACCTCCTGGATGAGTCATCGATGCACTCTTGGAGTAATTTTGGTAGGCCGGCCACTCCTGGGAAGGTTCACCACTGTTCCAAGTTTTCTCCATTTGTGGATAATAGCTCTCACCGTGGTGACAGGTTCTGTTTAAGTGATTTCTTGATTCAGCAGGTCTGGCAGTAATCAGGCCTGGGTGTAGCTAGTGAAACTGAACTCAGCTTTACAAAAAATGTGGTTCTTCACAGTTAATTGATGATTTAACAAGAGGGGGCAGTTTTTCACACAGGGCAGGTAGGTTTGGATAACTTTTTTCCCTTAATAAATGAAATCATCATTTAAAAACTGCATTTTGTATTTACTCAGGTTATCTTTGTCTAATATGAAAATTTGTTTGATGATGTGAAACATGTAAGTGTGACAAATATGCAAAAAACTAAGAAATTAGGAAGGAGGCAAATACTTTTTCACACCACTGTACCTGTGGAGGTATGCAAATGTCCAGGAGAGAGGGCAGTGGAGAGGTGATGATCAGTGAGTAGCAGTATGGCTTCATGCCAAGAAAGAGCACTACAGATGCTTTGAGTGTTGATGGAGAAGTACAGAGAAGGCCAGAAGGAGATGCACTGTGTCGTTGAGGATCTAGAGAAAGCATATGATAAGGTGCCAAGAGAGGAACTGTGGTACTGCATGAGGAAGTCAGGAATGGCAGAGAAGTATGTGCAGGTGGTGCATGTATGAGTACAGAGAGACAGTGGTGAGGTGCGTGGTAGGAGTGACAGATGGGTTCAAGGTGGGGGTGGGATTACATCAGGGATCTGCTCGTAGCCCCTTCTTGTTTGCAGTGGTGATGGACAGGTTGACAGATGAGGTCAGGCAGGAGTCTCAGTGGACTATGATGTTTTCAGAAGACATTGTGATCTGCAGTGAGAGTAGGGAGCAGGTGGAAGAGACCCTGGAGAGGTGGAGGTATGCTCTGGAGAGAAGAGGAATGAAAGTCAATAAAAGCAAGACAGAATACATATGTGTGAAAAAGAGGGAGTAGGAGTAGAAAGGTGGATGAGTTTAAATACCTGGGGTCAACCATCTAAAGCAACGGACAGTGCACAAGAGGGGTGAAGAAGAGAGGCAGGGTGGAGTGGGTGGAGACGAGTGTCAGGGGTGATTTGTGACAGAAGGATAGCAGCAAGAGTGAAAGGGAAGATTTACAAGATGGTAGTGAGACCTGCTATGATGTATGGTATGGAGACAGTGGCACTGACAAAAAGACAGGAGCCCAAGCTGGAGGTGGCAGAGTTGAAGGTGTTAAGATTTTCACTGGGAGTGACCAGGATGGACCGGATTAGAAATGAGTACATCAGAGGGACAGCTCAGGTTGAGGATTTTGGAGACAAAGTTAGAGAGGCAAGGCTGAGATGGTTTGGACATGTGCAGAGGAGGGATAGTGGAAGCAGGAAGTGAGGGCAGCTATGAGGCTATATGGAGCCGCCAGGCAGGAGGAAAAGATAAAGACCACAGAAAAGATTCATGGATGCTAGGGATAGGGTGAGATGGAGGCGACCCCTAAAGGGAGCAACCAAAAGAAGAAGATGACGACTGAATCTAACATCTTGTATTTCCTCCTCTATCCTTCACAGCGTACACTCTGGATGGTGTAAACCTGAAGGGTTACTTTGCCTATGCCCTGAGCGACCAGAGGGACCCAGGGTTTGGCTTGTATGGCCAAGTCCATGATGAAGTCATTATCAAAGCCTCTCTCTCCAACTATCGCAACATCATCAAGCATAATGGCTTCCCCATTCAAGGAGCAACACCCCAGCAGTGTCCCAGTTTGGTGCCACCCTGCCTGAGCTGCCGTGTCCTGGTAAAGGGGCCTGTGGTGGGGTTCTTGACTCTGGTAGGTTCAGGGGTGCTGATCACCCTGGGCCTCATTATTTACTATACAGCCAAGAGACACAAGGAGTGTTACTGATAACAGGAGCTGCTTTTAAAAATGCCTCTCAACCCAAAGTGTGCTTGCTGTTCAGCGGTGCGGAGTTTGTTCAAATTGTAATAGTTTAGATTTGATGCTAAAGGAGGTCTGATTAAAGAAGTGGTCTAATCAGCCTCACATTTTAGGTGTTAATAAAACAAGTACATTTTAGATAATCTTAAGTCTTATACATCTCCCATTTGTTTTTAGAATAGTGTGGAGAGACTACAGTGGATTAACAAGTTCATAAATTACTGCATGTCCAGCGTTATCCGTTCTTTCTGTAAGACAATTAGTAAATAAACAAAATTAAGTAAATGCTACAAGGGGCGATTAAGTACCTGTAAGAGAATCACAAATCACAACAGTTCAAATCTCGGTGACCTTCAGAGGTCAAGTTTTCTGAAAATCACCTAGGATTTTCAAATTGATAGCATAAGTGTATTTATTAAAAATCTCGGATGAGTTTGAATCTCAGTGACCTCGACCTCAAGGTCAATGTCAGAGGTCAAGTTTTCTGGAAATCTTGTGAATGCGATAACTCAAGAAGGAAACCACCTAGGACTTTCAAATTTATACCATAGGTGCCATCTACTAGGAGGCTGAGGGGTAGCACTGGCAGTCGCCAGCATTTTTCGATATTACAATGTTATTCACACTAGTTTGGGCAGTTTTGAATATCTGTTAAATGTGTCCAGAACCCATGCGCTTAGATCCCATAATTACATACCTGCAGCACACATGGTTTGACTCACCCTGGAAACATGTTGCATTACATCCTTGTTTGCCCATGTTCCAGATGCCTTTACATACAGGATATATAGTCGTGAAAAAAAAAAAAGCTTTCACAGGAGTTTATGCAGTCCTGTGAAAAGCTAAGTACACTCTTACTGCTTCCATAACAATAAAGAAGGTAAGTAGCAGCCAGATTGATTAATTGATCATCAGCAAATGTGAGCAAAAGCGCACGTTTTGGCAGTTTGCTGGGCTGAAGCATTCAGCTGTGTGTTAACACAACGCCACAGTCGTTCCAGGAGTGGACGTCCCAGCAAACTGACTTCAAGGTCAGACTGTGCAATGCTCAGAGAAACTGCAAAAAAACCCAAGAACTACATCTCAGACTCTACAGGCCTCAGTTAGCATGTTAAATGTTAAAGTTTGTGACAGGGTTGCATTCTCTAAAAAGCACATGGCAGCACAGCTTAGGTTCGCAAAGTTGCATCTGAACAAAACACAAGACTTCTGGAACAATGTCCTCTGGACAGATGAGACCAAAGTGGAGATGTTTGGCCATAATGCACAGCACCACCTTTGACAAAAACCAAACACAGCATATCAGTGCAAATACCTCATACAAACTGTAAAGCATGATGGGTGATGATTCAGCCTCGTTTTGCAGCCACAGGACCTGTTTGTGTCCTGAACCCATATGCTTGGATCTCATAATTACATACCTGCAGCACACATGGTTTGACTCATCCTGAAATCTGCTGCATTACATCCCTCTTTGCCCATGTTCCAGCTGCCTTTACATACCTCTGAACAATGTCACAGTACTGTAAGCAGCAGCATGTTTTTTTAACACCCAGCAGACACTCATCGATATTTGGATTTCAGGATCAAAAAAGGTCTGTGTCAAGTGTGTTTATGATAATAAGTATACATTTGGTCATATCCATAGAACAACACCAGAGTATGTTGTAAACAAAGCAATTTATTGTCATGTTTAGTACAAATCATTGTTTTCCATTGTCTCCATCAAAACTATTTGCATTTTGCACAACTACAGAGTGAGTTAAAGTTTACTAAACAGCATACAGTGCTGAGGGTTTTGGGCAGCTATCCATGGCATAAAGCCAAAAACACAAAGACTTATTGTGAGATAAACAATGTCAGTGTCACCATAATGCCTAAAAGAACAGAAGCCTGTCTCAAGTCCAATGAAAGTTGTGTTGCAGCAACAAAGAAAAGTATCATGATGAAGTGCAGCTGTTAAACTCCTGACCAGAAAAATATTGGTCTTCAAGTCCATTTAAAGTCAAAACATCATAGCATCTAAACCGTCTTCCATGAACTTCTTGTAGATGGCCATGAACTTGGCGGTGAAAGCCTCCAGGTGGTAGATAGCTTTGTTTCCCAGCTGCAGTCTGTGTTCATAGTAAGCTGCCATGTGAGCCACCTCTGTCTTCAGCTGGCCATCGCAGTTATTTAGCAACTCCTTCACCAGACACTGTTAGATGATTGGACAAGGACATTTTTACACTGCACAACACTTTGACAGAAGATGACGTGAAGTAAACAATACCTTCATGATAATCTCAGGAGGGATGCAGTGAGTCAGGAGCTCGTACAGTCTGGCTCGGACCTCCAACAACCTGGAACAGACAGAGATGGGAATTTTCATTAAAATATCTCCACAAGTCTGATCATCTGTAACAGAACCAGATCTCTGCCTCATGGTACCTTTGAGGACTCTGCTGGCTGACGATGGCATTAGCTGTTTCTCTAAGATAAACCTCCCAGTCTGTCTCCGGGACATCTTGGTCCAATGAGAATGGATACCTTGGAAAAAAAAAAAATAACATAGGCTAAGTAAGTAAAACATTTTTGTTTTATACTTAATTGCAATACATGGAAAGCTGATAAGTTTTGCCACAACTTACTGCTGCACTCTGCAGGCCTCACACATCAAAAGGGCTTTACGGAGGTTGCGACCAGACTTCTCACTGATTTGTTTGGCCAGCTCAGGTGGGAGGAGCAGACCCTCTTTTTTACAGACTGATGTAAGAACACTACACACCTGAAAAAAAAAACAAACAAAAAAAAAAACAGAAGACCACAGAGACAAAGGGAAAAGAGTTACCTTAATAAACAAATACACATGTTCCAAATAATGCTGATTAGTAACAGCAGTCCAAATCTAACGATATCCCACTTACCTCTTCTGTGCTCGGCAGAGGAACTCTGATTGCCAGACAACGGCTCCGAATTGGCCCAATGACTTTGGAAGTAGAGGTGGAGCAGAGGATGAGACGGCAGGTGGCCATGTACTTTTCCATAGTGCGACGCAAAGCATGCTGGGCATCCTTCGTCAGTCTGTCCACCTCTGTTAGCAACACCACTGAGAAGAAAAAAGTGTGCCAATTACTAAATGAGGGACAGGTGGATGTTATGACTTAACAGAGCCAGTGGCATCAGGTAAAATTAGTTCACAGAACAAACACGATCCCCTAATTGCATATTTATGTTTTTGGTCTTAAGTAACAGTTAAGTAATTATACATCTGACTACTATTCACTGGCTAAATTAGCACCAAGGGAGAACTGTCACACTTCTACCTTTAAACTCTCTCTGTGTGCTTGACTGGATTTGCTGAGACTGTGCCACAGTTTTAATCAGCTCTTGAATCACCACACGGTCCTGGTTGCCTGCATCACTGTACATGACAGAATAGAAATATTTAAGTTTCATAATAAACAACCGTTATACCTCAAGCAAAAAGGCCTTTTATAGCAACTACCGCTGTCACATGTACTGGAGAAAAAAGTAAAACAATTCTCTGAAATAGAGGAGTAAAAGTATCAAGTAAGAAAATGTACTTACCTTGGATTGACTTCCAAGTGATAGTTGCTTGCTATGGTGTTGATCTCAATTTTCTTCTTCGAGGGAGCCTACAGTCACAAACCAAAAACTGAGAATGCAACTAAATCTTCAAACAATTTAAGCTGAAGATTGATCCAGGATGTGACTAAATACTGCATGTGAGATATGTTTTTTGTTTTTTTTTTAAAAGGAGGTTATTTACTCAGGGAGAGTGATTGCTTAATTATTTCCCCTCTCACCACAATGGTCTGGTGCTCTATGCGAAGCTTCTCCACCCCAGGACCATACAGCTCCCTCAGCAGACACATGATGCGGGTCTTCTTGCCTGCACCTGACGGACCGTACACCAACAAGTGTGGGAAGTCGCCACACTGAACCTGAAACATTTACACAAAACTTGTTGGGGTTTTTTGGTGAAGGGTTTTCTTAGAATAGGCACAACACATTTGCCATTATGTATTTGTTTTGAACATTTTGTTATGTTGCATCTCAGCATAAAACATCTCAACTGTTTTTAAACTTTAGTTTTCATGATCAACAGTATAATATATACCTTTATATACTACTTTTTCAGCTGTATATACAGTTATGGTCAGAAGGTTACATCCACTCATCAAGGGCATGAATGTGATAATAGTGGAATGATTGTACAGCATACATCTTTAATGACTTTAAAAAACAAGAATTAGATGCACAAGTTTGATTTTATTTTGGATTTTCTTTAATCCACACAGGGTCAAAATGATACATACAGGCTCACATAAATACATCTTTAAATCTTTTAATAAGTGGTGCTGAAGGTTCTACAATATCTTTTAACTTGACAAGGCCAAGGCCTATTAACTTCTCATTAGTGAGGATGATTGACTACAACTGGTAGTTTCTCTTTGCAGCATAAAAATAATTTGTTTGACAGCACTCATTGGACTGACCAATACTCAGAACAATAGGAAAGTCCAAGAAACTCAATGAAGATCTAAGAAGGAGAATTGTAGATTTACACAAGTTGGGAAGGTCTCTTGGAGCCATTTCTAAACAACTGCAGATTCCAAGATCATCAGTTCAAACAACTGTACTTAAGTACAAGTTATTTTAGATGTGTCACCACTTTGCCAAGATGTGGAAGAAGACCCAAACTGTCACCCTCAGATGAGAAGAAATTGGTTAGGATATTCAGGAACAACCCAGGAACCACCATGGCTCAAGCCTGCCATGAACTGGAAACTGCAGGAACACGAGCATCACTGTCCACAGTGAAGAGAGTTTTACATCACCATGGACTGAGAACGTGCTGACTAAGAAGGAAGCCCCTGCTACAAAATCGACACCTTCAAGCTTGACTGAAATTTGCAGCTGCCCACATGGACAGCTGCAAATTTGGACAAGCCAAATGCCAGATGAGACAACAACTGAGCTGTTTGGCCACAATGGCAAGAGGTATGTCGGGAGGAGTAAAGGTGAGGCTTTCAAACCTCAGAACACTGAACTAACTGTCAAGCATGGTGGCGGTAGCATCATGCTCTGGGGCTGTTTTGCTGCCAGTGGTACGGGTACATTGCACAAAGTGGATGGAATAATGAAGGAGGAAGAGGATTACCTCCAAAGATCCCAAACACACATCAAAACTGGTTTTGGAATAAATAAATCAGGCTAATCAGACATTAAGCTTCTGGAATGGCCTTCCCAAAGCCCTGACCTCAACCCTATTGAAAAGGGGGGTAAATATGCAGCCAGAATTATGCCAGAAGCTTGTTGATGACTACCAAAAGCATCTGGTTGAGGTGCAGCTTGCTAAGGGACATTTAACCAAATATTAGTGAGGGTGTATGTATATATTTGAGCCTGTATGTATACTTTTGATCCTGTGTGGATCAAATCCAAAATAAATTCAAACTTGTGCACCAATTCTTGTTTTTTAAAGTCATTAAAGATGTCTGCTGTACAATCATTCCACTATCATGACATTCATGCCCATGATGAGTGGATGTAACCTTCTGACCACAACTGCAGCATCTGCATGCACTACATTTAAGTATTACTTCCAAAAAGATAAACATATATGAACAAGTACTTCAAAAATGTAAGTTGTACGTGCACAATATTGTGCCTAGTAAAGGATGGTGTGTAATGTGTGTATAAAGAAAGTGTGATTAGACCATCTTTAAGTGGTTTTAGAGCCTTAATAAAATGTAATCCATCAGATAAAGAGGTTTCTTGCCCCTCCTAGTCAGTACTTTCAGGTGTCAGCCCCACAGTGTTAGTATCACAGTGGTACCCCAAATCTGAATAAACAGCTAACATGGACGAGCTTGTTTCGCTTACCAGGTTCTTCAGCTGAGCCGCCTGCTCTTTGTTAAAGTCGAGTTTCCCGAGGGACGACGGGCGATATTTATCCACCCACAAACTCATTGTGTTGTGGATGTAGTGGATGTAGTGAATGTAACAGCAGTCCGTGTTGACAGCAGACACACTACCGCCTGCTAATCTCCCGCGAAATGTTATCCACACACCAACCCGCGCAACTGTTTCCTACTCGGCTACGGAGAGTCAGAGAGGACAAACCTGCTACAGGAAGGCAGGGAAAACATATAAGTTTAGGTCCAGCACTCAGTAAAGTTGTGCTTTTCATCTATGACTGCACTACACTGTCCTTTTTGTTTTTCTCCATTTTAAAATATACTTTACGTATGATTTATGTAGCTTTTCAGCAGCTGCGGTGTCTCATATTCACAGTCACACACAGTCAGCACACTTTATCTTTAAAACATTATGACCTTTGCCAGTGTCACTCTCGCATGACATCTCTTATGCCCAGGTTAAAGCAGACATTGATGTCATTGTCTACACAGCAGCACAGTTAGACATGCCTTATTGGGTGAAAACCAAGGGGAGGAAGCGAGATGAAGGATCTGTTCAAGGAAAACAGTCTAATATCACAGAGGAATGTAAGACAGTTAATCCCATGCAACAAAAACAAAGCCTGGAATGTCACCAAGCTGTCATGCCATAATGAAAAGGTATGAGTGCATAGTTTTTGGAGGAGCTGACCTTACTGTACTGTTGCTTACTCTTTCTACCTCTGTGATCATTATCTGGTCAAACCACTTTTTTAACCTCAACAGGCTGATTTGGCCTCTCATGAAGAAAAAAGTAAAAAAAATTTCAAGTGGATGAAAATATACACTATATACAGTATACACTCACTAGCCACTTTATTATGTACACATTGCTAATACTGGGTTGGACCCCTTTTGCCTTGAAAAGTGCCTTAATTCTTTGGGACATAGGAAACATTCCTCAGAGATTTTGGTTCATGTTGACATGATAGCATCACACAGTTGCTGCAGATTTGTTGGGTGCACAGCCATGATGTGAATCTCCCATTACGAAGGCGCTCTATTGAAAGAAGACCTGATGACTGTGGAGGCCATTTGAGTACAGTGAACTCATTGTCATGTTCAAGAAACCAGGTTGGGATGATTTGAGCTTTTTGACATTGTTACTGGAAGCAGCCATAAGAAGAAGAGATGCTCTTCTGCATACCTTGGTTGTAACTGTTACTGTTGCTGTCCTATGAGTTCAAAGCAGTCTGGCCAGTCTCCTCTGACCTCTGACATCAACAAGGCATTTTCACACAGAGAACTGCTGCTCACTGGATATTTTCTCCTTTTCAGACCATTCTCTGTAAAGCCTAGAGATGGTGTTTGTGTGGGAAAATCCCGGTAGATCAACAGTTTGTGATTTCCGTTAATACAGTTGAACATATGTACCTAATGAACTGGCCGTGAGTGTATGTTCAGGCTCATATCTACAGAAAAAAAGCATGTTTCTCTTTGAGTCATGATATGTCTCTCCCTTATCAGGAGAAGAGGTTCAGAATTTTAATACTATGTTTTCTGCAACAATAGAGTTCAAAAGGACGTTTTTCTTCACTGATCTGACTAAATGTTTGTTGTCAAAATTAGGACTTACTGTCTTTCACATTTCAAACAGTATATACATATAACACTGTCAAGATAACACAGTTCTTAACTAACATGGTTGTCGTTTTTATTCCTGCAGCTACTCATCATAAAAGTTTGATGGGATTCCTCAGTCGAATTGAGTTGTACACTTGAAACACCTGAAAAGATCTTCTTCTCCTCTAACTGTTCTGTCACATTGATGTCTGTTTTCTCTCTTTTTTAAAAAAAATTATTTTCCTTTCCTTTGCTTTCCTTCAACCTGACCCAGGTGACTATACCTCTCTTTCACAGGAATGTTACATGAAGCATGTCTCAGCAGGTTGGCGTAGCTTGTATTCAAATGCATGCATGTTTTATTAATATACTGGAGATAAATTATCCCAGCAAAGTAGAGCGGTGTAACATCTGGACCAGGTTTATCAAGATCCTTCAAACGCGATAGCTTTCATGAATGTGAAGTTTGTTGACAAGCATCACTTTCACTGAGTGCTGCACTTTATGCTTCAGCTGTTAACATTTTTCTGTTCACATGTTGGATTTGCTCAAAAGCACAGTAAAACTTTAACAGTCCCAGATTTTGATGTGAAACTTTCAAGTTATTGTGATTAGGATTTTAGTAAAGCTCTGATATTGCTGATGTCCTAATGCAGTATTTTACACATATTATTTTGTAATAACAAACCATTCACGGAGCTCCTCTGCTACAGCAAGTCCCTCTGAAGCTTTCTAAGTATTTAGGTAATACTCTGAGAAACATGTTACAGTAAGCAAAGAGACTTTACATTTATTGCAATCTCCCCTTTGTCCAGACCTCTTCTCCCAAAGAACAGGCCTCAACAGGCTGAATGATTTTCAAGGTTAACATAGAAATAACAGGGCTTCACCCCACACCATTACCATTAGATGTTCCCTCCAAAATGTGAAATTCAGTGTTTTCTGTCAAACATGAGGAATTCCACAGTCCATCTGCAGCTCTGTAAATACCATGGGTCTTTCACTTGTTGATAAAAGCTCACAGGCAGCTAGAAAAAGTATAGAGGGGGAGATATTTACAGACGATAAGAAGAGTTTGAAGCATTACCTCATGTGTTGTTGGGGAATGTGCTTCTGAGGTGAAAAATCTTTTGCCCTGGGCCATATTGTATAGCAATGAAAAGGAGAAGCG
>VUQS01055096.1:0-15313 GCA_015108495.1 Heterochromis multidens | reverse complement strand
TGTCATAGCTCAAGTTTCCATAAATTTGTACGCCTACGTCTGACTGTACAGTGGTGGTAAGATTGTTCCATGTGGAACGGAACATATACGATAACGTACTTTTTTTGTAAATCAAATATGTGTCAAAAAACAAAAATAAATAAATAAATAAACAAGACGAACAAAATACAATCTTTTTAGAATATGTTTATTTATTTCATGATTAATTTTATCCATGATAAGAATGGGGTAAAACGATGGCACACGCATTTGCATTTCTATTTGGTGTTTGAATTTGACGTTGTCCAAGAGACATACGATCACTTTACCTTCAGGTTTTTATTGTACGTAAATTTCACATACACCAAAACTTTTTTTAATGTTTTAATTTTGACTTTATCTGTTTCTTCTCTGCACTAAACAGATTGAATTACAGTTTTCTAAGAAGCCATAAAAACATTGTGTCCCATGTGTAATTCAATTCTAAAGCAGCTTTTGCCAGGGGCAATGATTTCTATTAGATATGGTTGATCAGTTCATCCCATTAAAGTCAATGAATGTCCTCTTTGCTCTCCAGTGCTTGTTTTATAAAACCCTAACAGGGCTGGTTTTAGGCGTTTTGTTTGTGAAGATTGAATAACTGCAGTGATGGTAAGACAAAGGACCAGGTAACAAGGTAGGATAATGTGTTATTACTGCTGTTTTCTCCTGAATTACTTCTATTCTTTTGCACTTTATTTTGCAATGTCAGTTACATTTGAATATGCCTTCTCTAGCCAAGAATAAAATTGACCACAATCAGACTAAATTGCTTCTGCTGTGTTTGTGTATGATGGGGAGTGGATTTTGGAGTAGGGAGTTTTTTTTATGTTGTACCTTCAACAAGTGGGCCCCTTTAAATTTTAAGGCATTTTAAGGACTATCCAATAGCAAATGCGTTTTAAAAGAAATAGCCCTCACAGTTATTTTGCAGTGCAGGTGCATAATGCAGGTCAAGTACTGGGAATGGGCACCTCAACTCATAACCCTAATCATGCTGTACCCATGGAGTTTTCTTAAGGGCACTTCTATCCTCCACTTTTGCTTCAATCTTCCTTCTCTTTCTCTCTCAAGGTTTGGGTTCTCCCTGATTGACCTTAGGATGAGACGGTAATGAAAGAAGACGCAATCTCTCAGCTGCCACAGTATGACCCTCTAGAATTAACCCGAACATTTGGTTGGGGGCAAAGCAAAGATGTTCTTACTTTCTGTCTTTTGTCCATTGTGAGTATGCCCTTTAAAAACTGCACGAACATTTACGTCTGTACATTGCCATATGCAGCCATACGACGTAGTTTCAGTCTTAGTAACGTCATAAATAGTTCCTTAAGGATAAATAAAATATTTATTATCTTATCTTATCATTAACTTCAAAACAGAATGTTTATGACACAACTTAAATTGGACTTCTCAGACTGTTCTGTAAATGCATTAGGCCACAACTTTAATGTAAAGGACCTTTGTTCTTACAAATTAAACAACAACAACAACAACAACAACAACAACAAAAAAAGCATTTCTTATGTGGCCATTCCTCAGACTTAACTTACCAGGTCTTTACTACGTGGCAATCAGGTCATGGTATTAGTAATGAGTGAGGTTGTTTTGTTCTGCACCCCCATTAAAGCTCTCTGGTTTAAAACTCTCCAGGCCTCACTGAGGGAGGAGTGTCATTAAGTTTTCCCCTCTAGGCTTTAGTAGTATCTGCAAAGATTTAAGTACTTCAGCAATGTTAAGTCTTTTTCCTTTGTTGCTGTATACATTTGGTGAGTGAAATAGCAGTGTGAGTCAGATGTCTGGTGACAGAGAGCCATTTGCTGAGCAGCACACAGCACATCCTTATAAATATGTCTAAGACCATACACAGGCTAGTAAGTAGTGCTAGTAAAGTGAGCTTCAGCCAACATGTACACACAGAAGCAAATCTGTAAGAATGTGCTGTCACTGTCTCTAAAAAGTCCTTCATCAGTCTTCATCAGTATATCAAAAAGACTTTTATCTTTCAGTTGGTCCCATCCTTTCAACCCTTCAATTGTGGGTAGTAATCATGGGCTTGAAAAGGGAAGCTTGACAGCATGCTGATTGGCATGATTACTGTTTGAACTCTACTGTTTGAAAAAAAGGCTACAGTTGACCAGGAAGTCTCACAGAAAATTTCAAATCATAGATTAGAAGCAGACTGCACCAACATCTCCTATGAGAGACACATTTCAATTTCCATCCTCTGTCGTCTACTTTTCTGTGATGTAACTGTTACATAATATTTAATACATATTGTCAAACAGTTGTAAACACTGTAACGCGTCATCAAGTTTTCTTGGCAATAGGAATCAAGTGAGGAAAAGGAGGAGGGAAATGAGTGTATAGGCATTAGTTTGAGTTTGTTTGGAAAGTAGAAACCCTTTCACACCTTTTTTGGCCAGTCTCACTGAGAAATAAAAGACACATTTCTTTTCCTCAACCTTATGCTGACCCATCCTCAACTATTATGCAGGAAAAGTTGTTGCCCGTCATCCAAAAAACCATCTGGAAAAATATCAAACAGAGATGTGAAACACCCAAAACATTGAGCAAGAAAACAAACCTTCGCTGCAGATACTGGTGCCGATAGCAGCGCTGGATGACTGATGTTTTATACGGTTCCCCAAACCTTGCCCTCACCAAGACCTTCACTGTTTCTATAAACCACCACACAGGAAATGAGGAACACAATCACTTTCCTGAGAGAATAATAGGAGAGTGAAAATCAACAAGGTGTCATCTGGTGTGACAAGGAAATGTAACAATGAGGTTTGGAGAAACTCCCTGAAAAGCTGAAGGAGTAAGACTGCTAAGCTTAAGTCAGCAGGAGTAAAGGGTGGTGCAACACGCAAGCTGTGAGGGTGTGTACTAGTGAGTGCACCAATCGCAATAAAAATGTATTAAATTAAAATACCAGTATCTAGAGAAGTAACCATCCCACAGAATTAAACATTTACACTGAGCTACATTTGCACTGAGTACCTGTATCCAGTTCAGCTTTTCCAGCTGGCTTTAGTACAACTGAACTGACACCAGATTAAACAATGGGTTTATCTTTACAGAGGTACATAATGCTGCCAAACATTCATAGATTGTTGTTTTATTGTAAACTATGCAGCACATCCCAAAGTGAAAGCACACTATGCCGTGCTGAATCAGAGGAAAACATGAATAATATAAGTTACATAGTTTCTACAAGTTTCTACAATATTTCCACTTTACAGTTGATACAACCAGGAAGAACAAAGCAATTGTGGTGAATCAGAGATCAAAGCCTATGCTTTATCTTTTCAAGGCCTTATTCCAGGCATAGGTGGGGTAAAGGAGTTAATACCTTTTATGTACTTTCATCAAAACATTTATAATATTTCAGCTTGGTAAGCTGTTCTTGCCAGTGAATTTGTGCACTCTTCTGACCTGTAAGCTAATGTTAATACTGCTTTTTTGAAATCCTATGTCTATGTTCGTCATTCAAGAGGAAGGAGGGTCAGACGACTGTATATACACACACCCAGGTATCCTGTTTTTATAATCAGGAAAGTCAGTTCTATAGGAACATGAAGTTACTTTGATTTCTTCCTCTTATGTAAGATTCCTAAAACATCCATGCACTAACAAAGCCAACCACTTTTCATGTTTTTTTTTTTTTTAAATGACATTAAAGCTGTTTTACTGATAGTGAATTAGTCTGTTCTGTTGTGTTTCTGGAGTCACTTGGGCAAAAAATGGATTTGGATAAGTCTACATATATTGTATTTGTAGAGATACAAGAACATGTTAAAAAAGAGAATGTATTTGGGATGTTGCTTGGACTACAATCTTTGGATTGTATACTGAAAGTCAAACCTGTCAGCACTACATAAAAATTGCCCTTCAAGTTTTTGAAATACACTAAATGGCCAGATGGATTTCAGTTTGCGGAGTGGAACTCCGCCAGGACTGATTCCTGGTTCTGATTTTGCCTGAGAAAGTGGCTTGGTTAAATTGAGGCCCAAAGTTGAGTCACATTAATTTAGGAGTGAGGCCTGTCGGTTTTGACCTTTCCTTCCAGCTTGGCACGGTGAGTCCCCCATCCGTATGAGGCCTGTGTCCAGCTCGCATCCACAAACAGAGGCTGATCACTCACTCAGGTCCTGAGGAGACCAAATCAGATTACCAACACATCTCTCCCACAATCTACTGTGACAGGATTGCCCTACAGGCATGGCTGAAATGGATACAGCAATATACAAGCACCATCCAGAGAAAAGTGTGAGGATGGAGGGGGTGGGGCCAAAGAGGAGAGCAGAAGCTCAGGATAGGGAGGGAGTCACACTGTTGTAAGCCCGGCAACAATGTGATTTAATTGATTCCATGCCACCTCATCAGTTTTGATTAAAATTAAATGAGCGTCTGTATGTTTGAAAAGGTTAAAACAAATTGAAGGTGGAAATCACAGCTGGTAATCACAGTTTGTGTAACAGCGGGCTTTTAATGAAGAGGCCGCTCTGCATCACTCATTTCAGCTTCATCTGTGCATATAAAGCAAGACTGTGCATCGTTTGTGTGAGTGACTAAGGTTGTATTTAGACCGAACTTGTATTTAGTGGTTGTTCTCTGCTGAGATCAGGTGAGCTGGATTGCACAGTTGTTTTGAAACATAAAGTCTCAGCTAAGGTAAATGTAAAAGCAACATTTTCATCAATAAGTTGACAAATCAATATATACCAAAGGGGGAGGGGGCTATCTGATTAAAATCTTTTTTTTTTTGTAATTAGTAAACTGAAAATTCCACATATTCTCAAATGATGAAAGCGGACACAGAAACTCCAATGTAAAACACTTATAGCACATAAATAATAATACATTCTTCAAGACATGCTCTGATTTTATTTGCATAGTTAGTTCTCTAGTTTGAAGAATTTTAATGTTTATATTCATGGCAAGTTTAATCAGGAAAAAACAAAAACTAATTCTTTAAACCTACCTATGTTATACAAGAGATGCCCATAGCTTATATAATGATTCCCACTGGCCAACAATGGGTTACATCCTACAAACACGCACAAAAACATTTACTCAATTTTATCAACACCTGCCTGCCTTTAATTCCTATTCTAACTTAAACCTCATTGTCTAGCACCAAGATCAAAGTAAGGTACAGTCTAAACAGACACAAGGTATTTTAACTCACAGGCAAGTGGATGAAGAACACAGGCACACACAACAGAACTGTAATGGGTAACTGCTGGCACCTTGTGGTGGTTTCGGAAAAGCAGCAGTTCAGCTGTACCCTGTTCATTGCACTTATGCCTCATTAGAAACAAAGTCTGTGAAAGTCATTACAAGTTTCCTCTGTGATGAATAAAAAAACAAAAAACAAAAAAGGCAAAGAGGATTGTATTCTTGTTTTATTTTAAAAAGAAAATTTTGCAGTGTTAACAAAAAGCAAAACATAATTGCAATACACCCCACTAAATAAATAACAATGCCTCTAGTTAATCTGAAAGCATACCCCACTGGAATATGCTGTCGAGTAGAAGCACTGTTGCCTTTTTGCTCACAAATTGCCCTATTTTCAGTGGTTGATTTGCTTTAGTAAACGTAAAGCTGCACAGATATGCTGCTGTCTCAGCAACAACAATCTTCAGTAGAAATGCAAATAGATACACATGCAAAGCAAACTTCTGGCTAATTATACAGCCGACTTACAAGGTCTATGTCCCTGAGCGCTGGGAAAAAAAGTGTAATGCACAGCATCTATGCTCATTGTAGACAAAATTTTAAAACAGTGCATTTCTGAGTTGCCAAACTGGAAGATCTTAATAAAGCTCACTGTACACTAATTATACTGTAACAAAGAAGCACAAGGAGTCTTTGCTTACATTTAAAATGTGTTGGTTTGGCAATTTTTCCCACTCATTTAAAGAAAAAATTATAAAGCAAAGGATCAGGTACACCATGGCCTGTGTTCATCTCCTTTGTCTAAACTGCTCATCTCAGGTTACACAAAAACAGCAAAAAATAGTGATGCTCAGCTACTTAAAACAGTGAATAGCATACACAAAACCTTACAGACAGAAAAAGTCTTGGTGTAAGTTGCGTTTTAAATCTAAGGCACTAAAATTGAAAATTAAAGCTTTCTAAAACTTTAAAATGTAAGCACTTGACCATCGCTGTTGCCATGACTTGAATTTGCTAACAATACTGCATATAGATGGCAGCCAACACCCTTGTATTTTCCCTTTTAGTGAAGTCAAATAAAGTTCACAGTTATGCTCTATCTCAGTCATCTTTTTTGTCAGATGTGCTCTCTTCCTGTTTTTCCCCTGAATTGGGCTGACCAGCAAGTTCCAGATCACCCGGGATTGCCTCTTGGATCGCTTGATATCGCTGAAGCTCCAGATAGGTGGTGAAGAGCTTGGCATATTCAGGGTGGGTTGCGGCAAATTCTTGAAATTCATCTAACGCATCAGAACAGAGAAAAACATCAGGATACAGTACATATGATACTGATGAAGTCCTGAATAACTTTATTTACTGCACATTTTCTTGACAAAATATTACTGGGAATCAAATAGGAGGCCGCAAGACCTAATAGGAGCTTTGTATTACTGTAGGCCTTTCTCTTCAAGCAGAATCTACTTACTGAAGGTGATGAAACCAGAGCCATCAGCATCAATCGCTTCAAAAAGTTTGGTCATGTTTAGATCTGATACACCCAAAGCAGAGCACAGCAGAGAAGTAAACTCTTCCTGTGTGATTTTCTCATCTTCATCTGTGTCAAACAGCTGCATGAAAGAGGGTAAAAAGTGAGACATTTTTAGGTCTCTTTCAAATGTTTGCACTTTCAAGAAAAATAAGTCATCTCCAGTAAGAAAAAGAAATGATGAGAACATGTTACACAAAACAGGAGAAAATAAGTTTTGATTACTAAGTTCAAACTGCATCTGACCATATGGCCAGCAAAATGTTCGCAACAGACACACATTGTTAACTTGACATTATGCAAGCCTCTCTGAATTGAATGCTGCCTCTGTTCTTCCTACAGTACAGCTGCTGCTGTGCACAGACAGTAAGGGCTGGGCTGGTTGATTTTATCTTAAATTTAGTCATTTTTTGCATTTAGCTTATTTTTATTGTAAAATGTATATGCTTTTCATATTTTGTATGAAAATTAAACATACCCCCCCAGTGCTAGTTGCACTGTTTATACACAACTTGTCATAGGTTAGGGTTTAAGCATCTCAGACAGCAGTCAGCTGTATCTTGTCTAGTTTATCATGATAGAGTGATAAAAATACCATGAGCAGGAAAAGTATGATTCAACAGAAACAGTATATTAGGTGTGGAAAATAACAAACGTATAAATACCTTTCAAGCTAATTTGCCTTGCAAAAACCCTAAGTAGTGCTAGCTTTGGCGAGTCAATAAAGGAGATATTGTTATATTTCTCTCTTCACTCCAAGAGATTTGCATAATGTTCAGCCCCTACTAGGAGAACATCAGTATCAGAATGTTATTTCTGTCTTACCTGGAAAGCCATTCGTAGAACATCCTCAGTGTTAGATGGCCTACACAGAATATTCACACCGATAACATACTCTCTGAAGTCAATGGTGCCATCTCCATTCTAGCCAGGGTCAAAAAGACAGCAATAAGAAGACGTGAGCTGTTAAATGCACAGATTATTATGATGGATAATATTTAATTATTTATGGTGCAAGCTCTTGTTGTGTGCTGGTATCTGGTATCTGGGAATAGTGACAGTACTATTTGATTAACTCTTTTCTACTATAGTGGTGTGAGAGCTAAATTTAAGAACTGCATATGATACAATGCAATATTCAGTATTTATTAAATGCATACCCTCTGGCTTATGTTGGAAGTGATAAATAAAGAAGAGACAGTAGAAAGTATGCACCGCAATACTTTTCCCTCTCCAACTGATGCAGTATTGTGAAACAGAATTTTTAAATTATATTTTCATTTTATTATTTATTTTGATAGTGTTTTTATTGTTTAGTTTCTGTTAAAGTCATTTTAATTTTCAGGATTTTATTATTTTCAGACAAACGCTTAACTAAGGACAATTTTCTACTGATGGAAAAAAAAATGAAAGGTGTGGCTTTTCTAATGAAAAAGGGGATTTTTTTCTTTTACTCACTGAACTGGATATTAGAAGCCATTTTTATGTTTTAATTCCAGGGCTGAGACATTTCAATATGTCCATCCAATAAATTTAATTAATTCGTTTGGACAGTTTTCCAATCAGTGCTGTGGGCGGACCAATTACTGTTGTAAGGGCTGTTTTAAAACCTTGTCACGTGGTGCACCGCTACAGTGATATTTTAAATGGACAGTGTTTGCTTGATATAAAAAAAAAATAAATCGGGTAACCAAATATTTAATATACAGGGACAGTACCCTGTCAAACAGTCCAAACAGCTCCTTGAGGACTGGGCTGACAGGAAGCTTTAAGAAACTGGAAAACTCCTCAATAGTGATGCGTCCCCCCTTACAGGCGCTGGCCATGGATGCGAAACCATCAAGCTCCTTCCTCACATTGTCCCACTTCAGACTAGGTGACCAAAGCATAATGATGACAGGTTATGCCAAAATCAACATTAACAACAATAAAAACCCTTTGAAGTTAACTTTGTCAGCGCTAACTCCAATGTCTGGTAATGCTGTATGTGAAATGTTCTTACTTGAGTTTGCGACTAATTTTGGTAAATTCAACCAGGCCAGCCTCCATCGGAAGCGTTAGCTCACCAGCTGAGATCATCAGTCGGCAATCTTCATATGTGTGGTCTGTCACTGGAACACCCAAAGCCCTAAAAATAGAAGGTTTGCAGAAATAGTGGTCAGTTCAAATGCTTTTCAACAACTCAATGAAGTAGGCCAGCAAGACATGCAAATATCAGAGTAAGGCAATGACCAAAGTCACTGTGCACTGATGTAGATTTGAAGACAGTAAAAAAGTGCTAAATTACTTTGATAAATTGCACACATTCTCCAATACTGACCACTTGTTTGTTTTCTTATCAACTTACTGGCGTTGCATGTGCACAACATTGTAATTTCTTGTTTAAACATTTATATTTTTACATTTATATTGCAATTTGTTCCACTTTGCACTTGAGCAATATGCAGTGCAATGTATATCTGTACAGAACCTCTTAACAACAAGGCAACATAAATTGCTCTACATAACACATTACACACTTGAGAGTAATGTACACTTACCGAGCCATAGTTTCTCGGACTCTGTTGGCAAACAGGGCTGGGCTTTTCTTCTCTTCCTCTGTGGGGATATGAGGTGGCAGAAACTGGGAAACACACAAACAGATGAGAGGCTTATGAGAAAGGTCAAACAGAAAGTAAACTCTTAAACCAAAAAAAAAGCCAACACTCCTCCTGCAGAAAACAAATGGTAGCCTTAGTTTAATAGAGTACTTTTGAGTACAGCATATATCTAAAATAACTGAAACTCTACTTCATGATATAATATTAGTATGCACACGCTAAGTGAAATCAGAATGCCTCTTACCTCAATCTCTATTGTTGTATAGAGCTGGCACAGTGTTAAAAGCAGAAGTGTCTTCCTGTACATTACATAAACCAGAAAATCTGTTATTCATATTTATTCATTAGAACCACAGGGTGTTGAAATATAAGGCAATCATATTAGTGTGTAATAATAATGTTTATCTTTTTAATAAAAAGTAACAAGAATAGACACTTATCCATGCATACTTATAGACAAAATTGAAAGAGGCAAAACTGTATGAAGCATACTCACGACTTGAAACCTTGCCATGTCCAAGTCACTGTATCCTACAGAGAAAAAAAAATGAGGGGAACACATTCATGAATCATTAACACTGGCATAGCACATCAATTTACAACTTTTATGTAATGTGGTTTTTTTTTATTTTTGGCTAATATTCTGTCTCTCTCCATTAAAATTAAACTACCTTAAAAAATTAGAGTTCATTTCTTTGTAAGTGAGCAAACTTACAAATTCAGCAGTGGATCAAATAATTACTTCCCCCACTGTACACCTTACAATTTCATTATATTATTATTATTATTATTATTATTATTATCATTATTATATCAGTGAACTTAAAATAGTGTTGTCACTGATATTACTGTCTGTATGCTCTAATCTTTATATATTATAAAAATGCCTCTTAAGTTTTTGTCATTTTTTGCTGTGGTATCGAAAATGGTAGTGGGTATTGGTATGGCGCTTGAAAATCTAGTATTGTGACAACCCTACTTACCAGTGTGTTAGGATACCTCAGAAGCACAGGCTGCACAGGAACACCAGGGATGAAGGCACCTAAAAGTGGGGTAGGGAACATGAAGTATTAAAAAATAAATAAATTTACAATGTGTAGTTAAACATGAATCACAACTGCATAGCTGTAAGAATATATGATTTTACTATAATGACTTCTCCATTTTCTCACCACACACAGAACCACTTTTCTGGGTATTAATTAACAAAAAGTTAAAACACAAACCACATCAAATCTTGATTAAATGGAATAATGTAGCATGAAGTGTTCTCTGTTATGAAACCTGTTATCCATTTGTTTCCATCTGTCCATTTGAAACTTGTCCATTTGTTATATGGATTTGATTTAAGTGAAGGAGAAATAATAGATGCGTTATAATACAAGTAGTAGATGGAAGTTTTGCGTAGTAAAATGTTGTTTGTTTTTGTCTGTTATCTTTTTTCTTTGCATTTAACATGTTGATAAAAAGGAAAAAAAATCTAACAATTACACTACACAACATTTACATTTTATATCTTACCTTGTTTGAAAGTGATAAGGCATGAGCGATTTGTACATGTTCCTTCTGGAAATATCAGAACCTGAAGAACAAAGCATTCTTGCTGAATGGTAAAATAACAAATTATTTTAATCAAGTATGCAATTCTTTGTAGCTGATACTTATAAAATGCAAAGATTGCTTTTAAAATAATCTGAGTCGACACTGAATACAGTTTTGCCAGAATTATATAGTATGGTGCACCAGAGCTAAGAAAACCTGTGAAGCCAAACTAATATCTAAGGTTAGCTGATAACTGTTAACTGAGGTTGCTCAGCTAGTTTGTTTTCTATTATAATGTATACACATAATAAGTTCATATAAAAGGTTTTTTTTTTTGAGAATGACTGTTTGTGCAGTGACAGACCTGTGGCCACAGGCCTCCTGATTTGGCTCTATTGTTAATCTCCTGGATTGTGTTCTTCCGGGAGTCTGGGTCTGTTCTAGACACCAGCACTGGCTGGAGACAACGAAGAAACCCTGCAGAGGGACCAAAATACTAATGGTAATGCACATATAGAAGAATATAGTCACCTTGATTATATTTTGACTAATTTGGTGCATAGGCTTTGGTTATTTGCATTGTTTTGTAAGTGTTAAATAAGAGAAGGCCATTTCAATAAAATGTCACTTAATTACGATATCATTGTTTAACAAATCACATGTGACAGATATTAAATGAAACAAGCTCTGTGTTGTCATTACTGTCAAAAAGATGGATGGAAATACTCATATAAATCAACTTCACAGCTCATGTTTACTTAATAGAGTGCATTTGTAAATTTTACTTATGATAACAAGGATTTATGTCAATGACAATTTCAGAGTACTGAACTGACTGATATCCAGTACAGGCAGCATAAGGTAATGACTTTTCATTGCATATATTACAAAGCCTCCCACAACACACTCTCATAGAGGGTGTGAAATTGTGCAGTCAGATAAAGGCAGATGGAAATAAACTATAACAAACAGGATTTGTCAATACTTTGCTGTTCTGAAACAACAATACAAAAAGTGTCTCACTGCCAAAGATGGGTGTAGCCAGGTTCTCTGCACGGGAGACGGTGGAGGGTAGGCCGGCTACAATGCACACAATCCCATCAAAAAAGGTGGAGTGGGGGGCCACAGCCAGGATGGGAGCCTCACGGCTGCTGGCCTGCTTACCCTTGACCACCACTCGAAAACCCATGCTGAAGAAGTAAGCCCTCCCCAAGGCAGCCATCACTCTTCGACACAAAAATCTGGAGATGAAATTTTTTTTTTCATTTTTCAAATGCTGAACTTTTGTAAATGAAAAAAAATTGTGAATGAGGAGTATCCGTCTATCCTGCACAACAGCGCACCTTATATGAGAAAGTCATAAATTCTATAGATAAAAAGGACTGGTATATATATCTTAGACTGGTTAACAACATGTTTATTTAGACTTTCTTTGTTAATCCGGTCAGTGTATTAACTGAAATGTTGTGGTAACAGGACGAGTTTCACAATTTTGTACTTTTCTCTAAGCTTAAAGATGCAAAGAATGCTACCTCCGCCGATTACTTCCTCAAAAACTATAGAAAGGGACAGATGTTGTTAAAGAGACACATAATGATGAATAACAATATGGAACTTTTTAAAACACAGTAAGAAAATGCAAACGTGAATATTTAAAGCTACATTAATTAATCTGCTCTTATAGTAAAAAGCTTTAACTTGAACCATCAGTTGGTTGAGTTATTATGGTTAAAGTTTCACTTCCTTCATTATGCAGTGTGGGCTTAGGCCCTGGTTTAAACTATCACATATTATTTTCTGTCCCTTTGAGCCATTTGGTCCAGGCTTGGAACATACTATACAGCCTTTAAGCTGAGAGAGGGTTCATAATTTTACTAATGCAAACAAACCAATAAGAAGTGGTGAGTGGCTGAAAAACAAGTGGTTCTACAAAGCTGGGTGGTGATCCATTCATTAATAAAAAGGTCTGTAGTAACAGTTTAGCTTTTCACTAAGTTTACTTTAACCACCCCAAGATTATCTGAGCTTGTCAACTGCAAAACCATATCAGTAGATGAACTCGATAATATAAGCTTTCTTTCTGTCAGTCGTCTGCAACATGTATAGTCATAACCATAATTAGAAGTTGTGGTCTAATGTCACAAGAACTGTGTGCATTGTGAACAAGTGTGAAGAAGCTAACACTCACACACACACCTTTTTGAAAATGGTGCAGCCTGTTTAGTACTGCAGCTAAAACACTACACTACAACACTAAATATCATTTTAAGACTGTGTGTACAGTATGTCCAGTGGAAATTACATACAACATACGTACATTATAATTTCATACAATAATATTACTAATTATATTGTCTAGTATTACTTTTAGGCATTAGAGGTTAACAAAATGTCTAAATCGCTTCTTTCAGTTCCCTTTACACCCCTACATCCACCACTGACTATTTCCTTTCTGAGAGGAACTGAGCTGAAGTATTGCTTGTGCAGAAGATACGATCTAGAAAAGCATGAGTCCACATAAACACATGCAGCTGCACATTCTTCAAGTTATGTCAGGAATTGTTATTTTGAGAATGTGCCGCCTCCTGTCCAGTATATGAGAGTAATGAACTTATTTTTCTTCTTGCCTCAGTAAAATTCATTACTTTATTAGTGAAACTTAAAGCTCAATATGTTTATTCCTTGATAGCTATGTTTAAAGTGTTTAGCAGCTGACTCTCTCTAGCAGTTAAGTTTAATAGATGGTGTTAAAATGATGGCTATGGTGATTGCAGCTGCTTGGCACATAAAAAAAAAAAAAAGTCTGCAGAACATTGCAGTAAAAAAAGGCAAGTGGGTTTCTGATGCCCTAGGTTGGCCAAACAGTTGGCCAAACTCAATTTATCTGAGCAACAGATTAAATTTTTTTTTTTATTTGCAAGTAAAAAAAAACTGATGTCAAGAAATAAGCCAAATACATTGTTTGCTTTAGGTGATAAAGTTGTGGGCAGCTCTGAGAGAGACTGGATGGTGTTTGTATCCATAGTTACCTTCTCCAGCCTGTCATTGGCTCCACAGATCCTTTCAGAGGATGCTTGAAGGTTATAATGACAGACACTGGCCATGTCACCATCAGAACCAGGGATATGACGATAGCTCGAAGAGGGACCAGGAAGATTCCCAACAGGGCACACTGCATGGAGAGGAGTACATTCATTCACATAAATTATAGGCCCATACCACGCAGGAAAACCTGTTGTCCAAGTCACCTGCTGCCTGGCTGAAAACTGACCTTCCAGCAAGCAGAAACTAAGCACGAGCTTAGAAATCCACATTACTGGACAGCATTCTAGAAAGCTCACAACGGCTCACATTGTTGTGCTGCATAGGAGGCTTTACAAGCTGATTGTCAGAGCCTTGTTGGAGAAGATTATAGGCCCTGGGTGGTACACAGCAGCCTGCGTGCGTTAGGTCAAACATCTGAAACACTGTGTGCGCCGTGTTGCCAAATGATCATTCTTCAAAACTCTACATTTGTGCGATCACTTAAAAAAAAGAGAAAAAAACATACTTACTTTAATTATCGCAGCTTTGCTTAGTTTAGTGTCTTGAACAAACGGGTTGATGACCGCAGGCAAAAGCAGAGACTGTTGCCTCGGCAAGGCGCCTACTCGCTGCGGTGGCATTGCAGTCCAGTGAACGAAAAGACAGACAGCTGATGTTCTAGTCGAGGCGCCGTTATGTTATCATCTCACTTCCTCAACAGATGACCTATTCTCATTTGTTCCTGAACGAGACTGTGTTAGACACGGGAGCGCAAACAGCAAACACGCAAGCCAGCGAGAGCGGAACCTGTAGTTTCAAGCTCCACCTCCACCGTGCCTGCAGTGGGGCTCAAAACCGATTAGTGTGTTTTTGTAGACTGTCACTACATTTGCATTTTCTACCGTCTTTCAACCCTCATTAAAAAATATCTAAACGGCACTGTCATCTCATATACGTGCCTCGAAAAAAATCAGGTCATAAAGAGAAAAAAAAAAAAAGTAAAGTTGTCCTGTAGGCTGTGTGCTTTGCCAAAATACCAGTTATTAGGATTCCCGGAGAAACAAATGCAGAAGAAAGTTTCAACGATAGACTAATTGCAGTGCCATGCGCAAATGAGTACTGATTTCATGTAAAGGTCTGTTATATCCCAAAAAGTTGAATCTGTTCATCTGGACGTAGCGTTTTTTTAGTGGGAGAAACGTTTCGTCACCAACTGGTGACTTCTTCAGTCTCAGCTGACTGAAGGCTTCCCCAACCTTATAAACAGTACATTGCAAAATGACCGAAACCAGCACCACTGACTAACAATGGGCCATTTGGTCAGTTTCATGATCAATAGTATGCAAATTGTCATGACCATTGATCAATGAAAGATTTGAGAGCATTTAAAGGTCTTGTTTCTGTCCCCCCCAAAAAATTA
>VUQS01055094.1:0-10182 GCA_015108495.1 Heterochromis multidens | reverse complement strand
CTCATTAGTCAGATTTAGTTCACCTGTGTTCCCTGGTGTGTTCCATCTCCCTGATTACCTTGTGTGTATTTAAGCCCTTTGTTTCCTTCAGTCCCTTGTCGTGATCTCCCTCATTCCACAGTGCCGTGTCCTTCCCGTCCGTGTGTTTTCCCTGAATCCTAGTTTTCAGTTTGCTTTTGCTCCTGTCTTGCTCCATGTGTGTTTTGGCTTAACCTGAGAGTTTCTGGCGATAAATGCTGAGATTTAGGTTCATGTCTGGCTTTCTGTCCTAACCTGCCCACTACACAGCGCTAACATGAAAACTTTTACTGGGCCATTGTAACACCTTGATTCTTTTCTTTTTCAGACATTCTGTTGTAAATTTGCTGGTTGGCTTTCATGACCCAATTTCACCCAAGCTGTTGGACAGATGGTCTCCCATTTGACTCGAGAATACTTTGGTATACATAGGAGTTCATAGTTGACTCAGTGACTCCAAGGTGCTCAGGTCATGTAGCTGCAAAACAAGCCCAAATCATCACCCCTCCACCACCGTGATTGACACTTGGTGTGACATGTTTGTGCTGATATGTTGTGTTTGGTTTTCGTCAAATGTGGCACTGTGCTTTATGGCCAAACATCTCCACTTTGGTCTCATCTGTCCAGAGGACATTGCTTCAGAAGTCTTGTGGTTTGTTCAGATGTAACTTTGCAAAGCTAGGCTGTGCTGCCATGTTCTTTTTAGAGAGAAGAGGCTTTCTCCTTGCGACACTTTGAAACAAGTCCTACTTAAGTCTTTTTCTGATTGTAGCATCATGAGCTTTAACATTTAACATGCTAATTGAGGCCTGTAGAGTCTGAGATGTAGCTCTTGGGCTTTTGGCAGTTTCTCTGAGCATTTCATCATCTGAGCTTGGTGGGAACTTGCTGAGACGTCCATGTGCATTTGATTAGCAACATCTGTCTGCTACTTACCCTCTTATTCTTATGGAAACAATAAAGGTGTACAAGTTTTTCACAGGACTGCATATAAACTTTCTTTTTATGTCGTTATGTCTTCACCCACAACCCTGGACTGGATAAGTGAAAGAAAATGGATGCATGCAAAGAACAAAGAATATAGAAAAGCTGGGTTTCTGAAGTTAACCTGGTCATTATACCATGGACCCAATAAAGTTGTAAAAAACTACAAAGCTACTGCTACACAAATACTGTTAGTACTCATTTGGAGTCATGCTACTTGCAACTGATACATGTAATTCCAATGTGTAGTTTTCAGTCACATGACTGGGCAAACACCTTCCACCATACCAGAGCAAATTAAGACCAACTCTGGACACTTCCTCAGCTCAGGCCTCTCAAAATAAAATGAAAAGAAAAAGATGTACAAACTTTGCTTTTGATTCAAAGACTGCACAAGGTGCTACATATAACTAGATTGCAAAGTCCCTGCCAGAGCTCCACACTGGTAATGTTTATATATATCTTTTATAAAATCCCTCTCTCTACACTTCTGCCAGGATGAAAGGCTTTGAAAGGGCAGTCGGTGAGCTTAGAAGCAGGTTTGATCTGGACAGGTCAATAACACTGCTGTTTGGGAAGTGACTGACAATGAATACTTTAGAGTCAAACTAAGTGTTAATTAGTCAATGTTGGCTAGTTACCTAACACTGATCCGTCAGTTTAACTGAATATTTAGTGAGCTTAATACAATTAAACTATCCAAAATGGACAGCTTGGGTTGCTGTGGAGGGATTGGTATGCATCTTATTCTTTGTTAGCAGGTGTGAATGAACTGGGTGGTTAGTCACCAGATCACTAAAGTCGACATCAGAATCATCCTGGTGAAATGTAACTTGTGATGGAAGAAAACCATATGAACCTTGACATAATCATGCTATGTCACATAAAAAACCATAAATAATCCCTCTTTTTAGCCCTGCTTTCGTCTTCACCAGCTTATGTGTAAAAAGGTTGTCTCTTTGTCTAACTAACTCGCCATCTAGTTCATTTTGTTTCTGCAATTTATAGTGGCATTATCTGTGCCATTGTCTGTGACACTTTTCATAATATGTCATTTGGCGCATTGTTACTATAAAATATTCAATAGTGCATCTTTAAATGACTTTTTAAAACACTCAGCATACCATGTTTCATGCTAGCTTCAAACATAGCTTCTTGTTTAGGGCGCCTTTCATCTGCCTTTCTGAAAGATAAATAATCAGATATTCCTGGGATGAATGAGTGCTCCTTCAGTGCAATCGATAATAAAGTTTGAACATTTTGAAGTTTTGATAAAGTTCCATGCAATCATCTCCCATTGCATTAGCATCTGATTTTTATCCTCTACTGCTGTGCTCTGTCTCACAGCAAAGTTTCACCATGTTATTGATTAAAAATGTTGGTGGTGTATGATGAGCAGTCTAAATCTAATAAAACAAACACAAAAATATCATATTCACATCAAAGAAAACCAAGCCGTGGATAACAATACTTCTCTCCTCATCTCCATGCACCCCTGTGTGCTTGTAGGCCTCCATAAATCTCTAACACAGTCCTCCCAGTGATTTCTCTGCCCTCTTTATGACAAAGGTAACAATTAGTGTGATTCCCAGTCAGCAGTGCTGCCTTCATACTTTGCTATCACATCACCCTGAACCTATTCCCAGGCTGCACTCACACGGCTCTGGCACAATGCTATTACTGAGGCCAGCCCATAGGAAATAGACTGAGAAGAGAGCTTATTGATTGTCTCTGTGTGAGAGCTCGTTGATTTTCTCTCTCACCTGTATCACCTACCTCTCCTACTCTCTCCTCCCTTCATGTCTGTTGCTTTCTCTCTTCTATCTCCTCACTGCACCACAATCCAAGGTTGCACCTGGGAGGAAAATCAGCCCACAATCATCTGGAAACACACACACACACAAAACCCTATGTATTGCATCCATCTGTAGCATTTTTTCTCCACATACATGCATGCCAATACACCTGCATCTAAGTGCACGCACTTCATCTTTTCTAGTGTGTAACCTTTTCATGTTAGAGTGAAGGAATGTGTGTATGTGTGAAATGATGAGATCAAACCAGCAGTATAACTCTGCTTGCTATAGTTATTAAACCTTTTTGATAAGTGTGTGTGTGTAGGGGGAGATGGGAAGCCTGAGAGAGAGAGAGAGAAAGGGAAAAAATCGAAGCCATTAGGCCTCTCCAACACTTTACCCTGTAGTTCTCTGCTTGTATCTTTTTCACGTGGGGAGAAGCTTTTTTGGCATTGGCTGTGAAAAGAGAGTCAATTTATTATCTGCCCTTTCCCAACTAATTCTATTTCAGTGCTCACTAACACACCACTGTTTGATTTACAAGAGGCCATTTAATATTCATACGTGCCCGGGAGACATCAGACAAGCTCTAGGGAGACAGCTGGAGATTTACTGGCTTTTTGCTATTTCTTGTTTGTGTCTATTTGCGATGGAATCGTGAAAATGTAAACTTGTTTCATCTGATTCTGAAACGGTCACCATTCGCAACTCAGTCTCCGTTTTTCATTGTCTTTTTTTTTTTCCTCTGTCTTTGCTTACATCTATTTCTGCTTTTCGGGTTTTGTTTTCCCTTCCTGTATGTTATCTGAAGCTTTTCTGAGCCACAAATACAGAAACGTATCGCTGATGATGAGATGGGGTCCTTCTACATCTCCGGCAGGCGTCGTGCCATATGCCCTGAGTTTTAATGACCTACCCGCTCCTTCAGGGGAATGCAGAGGAACAGATTGGAAACCAAAGAAAATCCAGTATTTGTGAATGTCATCAGAACTAAATAGCAAAAATCCTATAAGGTCTTAAAAAGAAACCCTAACACAAGCGGCCGTGAATCTAACATGTAGATGAAGGATCTATGTGTGTTACGCTACAAGAGGGGAAATGATGGGTGTTCATAAGGTTTCTCTCTTTGTGTGCAGATGTATGCACATCCTTCTCCTCAGTGTGTATCTGCCTCAAAGGTGGAGCGTGTTTCAGATTGGCTGGTGGTTTGAGGCCCAGATCCTACGCTTCTTGTTTGCAGTGGCACCAGACACAACCTTTTTCATAAAAGATCCTTATCCACCCCCTCTCACACACACATACACACACACACACACACTCATGCACACATGCATAGACATACAAAACTTGGAGAAGCCAACTGTGAGCATAAGAACTCGTGCACTATCATCTGCACTCTCCACTGGTTTCGTGTGAGTGTGTGTATATATATGTATATGTGTGAATCTGTTTGCATGTGTGTGTATTTGTGAACATTTCTCTTTGAATCTTTGTGTGTGTGTGTGTGTGTGAATCCTGTCTGGCTGCATAGAGGGGCTGAGGTGAGTGATTGCCTTGTTTCTGTGGGCGGCAAGCTGTGGCGGTTTGCTCTCACTGTAAATTTAGAAGAATTCTTAATGGAACTGCAGAGCTGTCAGACCTCAAAGTGTTGTACCTTTTTTTTTTTTTTCTCTGGTGAAAAGAACGATGACTAGATCCTCCGTATACAACCTGATTCTGAATGTCAGGAGAAGGAAGACATCAGTTAATGCATATGTGTTGTGAAAAAATACCACAGTGCTCTTAAATAAATGTGTTTTTTGGGAAAGGGCGTATGAAAATGCAAAATAAATTCTGCTGTAAACTGCATAATTGAAACAATGGGAGGTGGGAAAAATTAACCCACAGTTTGTTAGTCTCATATTCTTTAACCATCAGTTTGTGCACGGTAATGAAATAGATTAAGTGGTGCAACTTAATCAGATTAATGGACACACTTGATACTTAATTCTGAGTTTTTGAGTTATTGATTATTTTTGATTAAATGAACTACTTGTCAACTTAATTCTATTGTTTCAGCATTAGTGTGTGTCTGAGATGAGTAACATCTTGTAAGTGCTTGTAGTGAAGAATAATAGGAAAGCTTCAAACCGCTTTATGTGAGCACTGGCAGGATAAGGAAACTATTATTATTGAAATAGTTGCTTCAAAGTGACTTTGGTGCATCAAGATAGCGATGAAACGGCAATAAGAAGTAGTCAGTCTGCTATCAGTCTGTGATTGAATAGGGTCATGCAATCTGTTTGTGATAATACAACAAATAACTCTGATAAATTGGTGAAAATCGCAAATCTGTTTCCATCTACATACACAGAAATTCACATTAAAGAGAAATTCACACTAACTACTTCCATCCATAGTCCAGCCAGAACTTCATAGATCTGAAAAAGAAATTCAGAAAGTCTTCTACAAATAGTGATGTAGTTGCTACAGGACAGCAACTTTGCTTTAATATTGGAATATAACTAGAATGCAACCATTTGGCAACCAGTTGAGTCGAATCCCCTACAGCAAGAGACATGTCGCAGATGATCGGCATAAACTGGCTCCAGTTGATTTCAATGTGTTGGCAGTCTGTTTGTATTTATTAATTACACAGCAGTTATTTGCAAATCTTTACCAATCTGTCTGGCACTGACTGTAATCAGTCAGACTTGGACTGTAGTTGTTTGGAGACAGGTTGCCTCCCACCGGGCAACCTGTACAATCACCTTGCAATTGACACTGAGCACCCAAAGTTGAGGGTGTTGCACGCTCAACCTCTGGGTGCCCATTTAGTCGCTCACATTCAGCGAAAGATTGCAGCTACTTGCAATCAGTTGCAGAATGTGAAAAAATTCAGTGCAATCACTAGGCAACCACCGATATATCTTTATATATTTTTCTTTGTCGCAAGTAGGTTGCTGTCCTATTTTTAACCTAGTGTGACTGAGTTATTCTATGTTTCTTCCATTTGGTTTTGAGTTCAGTTGCATATGTTGCCTTTTATTTACTCTCATGTTAGAACAGCAAAGATATGACACCATGAATGCAATGGGTCACTTGGAGTTTAGGCTGATCCATTGCCTGGCATAAAAGCTCCATTCAAAAGTATTAAATAAACAATTCCATTTAAACATCATAATTATCTATCAATCCATTCATTCATTTTCTTAACCACTTATTCAATTTAGGGTCGCGGAGGTGTTGGAGTCTATTCCAACTATCACAGGGCAAGAGGCGGGGTACACATGGACAGGTCGCCAGTCCATCATAGGGCTAACACAGAGACAGACACACACCACATACAAACCTACAACCAACGTAGAATCACCAGTTAACCTAACGTGCATGTCTGTGGACTGTGGGAGAAAGCCACCCAGGCACAGGGAGAACATGAAAACTCCATTAACAAAAATAAATAAATACATAGATGCATAAAAATAAAAAATAAAATAAAATAATAAAGTTAAGAGCAGGTAACATTAACCAATGTGCTGGTGTACTGTTATGTCTGTTCATTTTTTCCCTCAGGAGGTGAAAGAAGACTGTAAGTCATACTAGCCAAAAATATTTAACTTCAGAAGGTACATGCAGTATTTAATCCAAATGTTTATAGTTCACCTACTTCAAAAAATAATTTGATTTAATGTTTTTTTTTTTACAGTGTGATACCGTATGACTTGATATCCTCATACTTCTCACCTGTTCATTTTCACAAAAATATAAGAGCACCAGTTCTTCTTTATACTCTATTCTCTTCCCTGTGAAGATCATCTATCAAGTGTGTCCATTTATTCATCAATAGTCCTTCAAGTAAAGAAGTCAGTATGAATAAATCAGATCGCTCCCAGCAGAAATAAGCTTACTACAAGAATTTTTGCTGGGGAATTGGAGCCTATCCAAGCTGTCATGGGAGGCAGGGTTCACCCTGGACAGGTACACCCTGGACCGCCTGTTGCAGGACTAACACATAGAGACAAACAACCATTCATGCTCACATTCAGACCTACAGCCAATTTAGAATCGCCAGTTAGACTGTGGGAGGAAGCTGGACTATCCAGAGGGAACCCACGCAGCTGGCATAGTCAGGATAGGCTCAAGCCCCCTGCCACCCTGATTGGATAAGAGGAAGAAAATGGATGGTTGGATGGATGGATGAGAATTCTCTAGAAACCAAGAAAAACGTTTTTTTGTCAGCTCACAGTGAAACTGTATTTATTTATTTTTATAGGACTTGGACTTTTCAAGCAGTGAGTGTTTTTGAGGCTCCTTGCTTATTCTGTCTCTGTATTCCTGATTGGTTAGTAGTTGTTAGCCATATCTGACTAATCACAGCAGGGCAGCTCTATAGCTGGTCCAGTGTAGAACCAACCATGCTTGAGTCCAGCATCTGGTTGTTTACTACTTCCATGACTGACACACTGGAGAATGGAGAAATGAAACAAACTGAAGTTGAACACGGGACGGTTAGTTGGTCTTTAAGGATATTTTGTCTAAACTGTTTGCTTATACCAGTGGCTGAAGGATTAAAGGAAAGGTGAAAACCATTACAAGCCTCAGGATCAGCTTCAGTTTTACTTGACCTAAATACCCCAAAGTCTATGGAACCATACTGAAGATATTCCCTCATTTGGCATTTTGATGCAGATAACCTGCTGAGTGTCAAGGCCATAGTAACTGAGTCACATCCTTTTCAGACTTATACTTTCAGAGATCTATCAGGCCCTGCATCTGCATTCACCGTACGCTTTTCTTTCTGTTATCCTGGACATAAAGATGATTATTTTAAGGAGAAGTGAGGGAATGATGTAGGAAGGAAGGAACAGAGACATGACGGGCGATTAAAAACGGTGCCGCAGATTACTTTTTGATAGTGTGCGTGGAGCAGGAAGGCGACAGCCAAGATGGATATTTGATTGGCTAATGCGTCGAGGCGGATTGCAACAGAGGGCATCCCGTTCTGGCCCCGCTCGCTCGCTCTCCCTTTCTCTTTTTGCTCTCCCTCTCGTTTTCTCTCAGCCTTGACGGAACAAGACCACCCATTGGGGACGTCTCTGATCAATGCAGTCATTATCCTTGCTGCACACACACATACACACATGCACACACACAGACGTAGAGGACAAATGAGGAAGAGATGTGCTATGACTAGGTCAGGGCAGCAGCAAATTTAAATGTGTCCAGTGAAATATGCTGGAGAATGTCGCACCATTAGCCAGGCTGCAGAGCGAGCCGACTCTCTGGCCTCAGGTACAATAACAAGTGGAGATTTAGGTTTGTCTTTTCTCATGGCTTGCTCTCTTGTTGTTTCTCTCCTACAATGTCTTCTTATCCTTTTTTTTATTTGTTCTTAAACAAAAAACTGATAGATTCTCACTTCCTGTGTGTACCAGTATACATGTATTGACATATTTTCATGTACCTGTGACCCACATGTGATTTAATCTCTACTAGTGTGTGTGTGTGTGTGTGTGTGTGCATGTTCCCATCTGTACATATGCCGAGCATGCTCTGTCCCAGAGGAATAGCAGCGATCAGAGTGGAGCAGTGTAATGATTCCTGTCTGTTAGCTCTGCACCACCTGTATGCACACCACTGTTTGCCGACCCAACATATCTGTTTGCCGTTTCTTAATGGCTTCACCCAGCGGCAATACTCTGGGAGTTTAAAAACGACAAGCGGGGGAGAGAGTAAGAGGAAAAAGATGTTGTTGTGGTGGAGAAGCCAGAATCAAATTGAATAAGCATGAGATTTTGAAGATGAAAGAGATGAAAAGAGGTGGATGGAGGTGCGGGAAAGATCCTGATGGGGGCACTGAAGGACCTGCTATGATTTAATTTCCCCAGAGTGCTCGGGTTTTAAAAGCAGAGGACACGGCACCATCTGAAATGCTCAAAAGATCTATTTGCGAGAACTCCGTGGGATGAGTGAGTTTATGGAAAAATACAAATTAAATCCATTCTGCACGGTGGCAGGTTGCTGTTGTTGGTCTTACAAACACCTACTAAGGAGTGAATACAGTTTACAGAGTGTACAGAGCAAAAGTGTTGCCCTGCATCCTCTGAGATGCACAATTTTGCTTTCAGAAATAATGACCACCTGCATGACAAATATGCTCAGGGAGGATACAGTGTGAGAGTAAACACCACAGATAAGACACTGTATGTACAAGTTGGATGTGTGTTTCTGAGTGTAGGTTAAAAAAGGCAAAAACCAGGCTTCAGTTATGGTGATAGAAGAAGGAAATGTTTACCAAGCATGTAGCGGCCACTATAGATGCACAGAGATGCACACCTTCCATCTAAGTGACTGCATAAAGAGAATTTGCTGTATTTTAAGAAGAGTAAATGCAGAAGCTCTGTCCAGAATGATCATGTTCTTACACTGGCTAGATATGTATGCTGTAAGTTGCTCACTGCGACATTCCCTCTTTTTAACAGGATAGATGGTTGCAGTGTGACTATCATGTGTGCAGGTCACCCACTAAACCAATATAATATTGTTAGGGGATGAAACCTTTGTAAAATTCAAAGTTCTAGTAATACTGCTGGAGGCCTCGAACTCATCACCCTGTCATTGCACTCATGGGACTGAGGTTGTCAGTATGCCTCAAACGATGCATTTGCTGAATTGTTAAGGTGTCTGAAATGTGCCTCCCCTTACACTTTTGTGATATTGGGACAATCGATATTTGTGACTTTCTTTCTAAAATTACAACCCAGCAAGCACAACCACTTCACAAAGGTAGTTTCCAAGTCTGCAAAAAAAATGGAAATGAAAGCAAGCCTTTTCTCCATGCATCTCTTTTAGTATGCACAACCAAGTGCATCACCCGTTGCTATGACACTTTTTGCCTCACCTTGGAGTCTGGCAAACACTTCTGCCGTGTTTTGACGTTAATTGACACGAAGCGCAAACTGGTTTGTGTCAGTCATATTCCTGCCTTTACTGTGAAAGTGATGAAGTCTGGCAACACCATTTTTGCCAGGTTACTGTGAAGTCACAGATGGCATGACTGCTCATATTTTACACAGACAATATGTACATACAGTGCATGAAACCTGAAGCGTGTTTTCTGGTGTTTTACATGCTTAGCTACAGTGATTGTGCATTGGGAGCATTTCCAAAAGTGTGTGTGTGTGTGCGTGTGTGTGTGTGTGTGTGTGTGTGTGTGCGCCCCTGAAAGAGACAGAGCAAGTGTGAGAGAGACGAGTTTAGATGCTTGGGCCATGTTTGTTACGTCCAGTGTGAGTGAAGTTCAGCAGGGCAGTTGTGCTTGGACACAGTACAAGGCAACCATGCCTAATTGGAACACACACCCTAAGTAGGGTTTTCAATGCTTTTTGAGAGCCCAAATGATTGT
>VUQS01055093.1:0-10976 GCA_015108495.1 Heterochromis multidens | reverse complement strand
TCAGACAGTGGGCTGAATGCAGATATGCTTCTTTGAAGTGAGCAAGCCTGCAACTAATGTGTGTATGAGAGACACTCACATGCACATATTCACACATACACTCTTGCTATGTTGATGCATGCTTCTTTAATCAGATCGGGTGTTTAATTATTAATGTGTGCGTTAAAAGATGACCCTGCAGCAGTGATGTTTAACCTTTACTGTGGAATAATCCGACATGCGTGTGTGTGTGTGTGTGTGTGTGTGTGTGTGCGCGCGCGGGTAATCGAGGGGGTGTGTACATGTATTGCAGTGTTCCCATCAAGGAATACTGAAACACAATATACATGATGCAGATGCTTCTGGTGATGTTTTAAACATTTATTGTTTTTCTGTGTCTCTTTGTAGGTGTGTGGAAATCATTGCCAAGGAGGGGAGAAGTTTGAAGGAGCTCTATCTTGTGTCTTGTAAAATTACAGACCACGGTAGGATACTTTCAATCACTGTCCCTTTGTTGCAGTCAACCGCCAACATTATCATCATTTCCATTATTGCCCACATTCACGACTGTGATTCAGGACTCATTTGATTTTACAGCTCTTCCCTATGAGACTTGTAAACGCTGAAAATATTATTGAAAAGTTTCAAGCAGAAGTAAGCGGTGTTAGCTGGATCTCTTCTGCACATTTGCTCGCACTATAGTTAAGGATTTACCTTTAAGTAAACTCTTTTTAAATAAACCAAGAAGCATTACTCAGGCAGGCCGCTCAATGTCAGACCATGTGGTGGTTACTTGAATGCTGACTTTTCTCAATTCATATATGAGAGGTTAAATATTGTGCTTTCTGGAGAAATACTCTTTCACACCACATTATATGAGGTATGAAAAGGCTACTCTTAGCAGGATTTTTATGCATTTACTTGTGTTGGTGGATTAGAGTTGTTTGTATTGTCTGACAGGAGACATACATGGTGTTTTCATTCCCAGCATACACTCAGGCGATATATCTTTTTTATATCTCTGTCGCATCATCTTCTTTTTTATTTTGTTTACACTACCTTGCCTCTCTGCTTGATTCCATTCTGCCATATGTTTTGCAGAATATTTGAGTCTTTCATCAGCTACAGTACAATACACAGTTGGAGTTCATCAGTACTGAAGCATCAGGAGTGCAATGCTGATTCTTTGTGTGGCATTGTTTAGTTGTGTTGTGTTAGTGTGTTTGTGCATGTGTGCACCCTTCAAATTCCACAAATGACACTCCCAGCTGTGTAGCCAACTACTTTCTTTTGGTGTCTGCCTTCTTCAATCTACTGTTATTCGATTTAACAGAGTCTGAGGGTCTTTTACCATTTATGTTATTTCCTATTATCTTTGCAGATCAAAACACCACAATCCATATTGTAACAACCCCCCCCCAATAAATATTTGGTATGACGCATGATAGCTTGAGTTTGATTGTCAAGGAAAGTTTAATTTGACTTTAAGCTGTAATAATTCCCAATAGCAATGGTTTGTCTGTTTTTGTTTGCTTTTATATTATGTTAATTTGTCATTGTCTGAATAATTCATCTATTCAAATTTCCTGTTCAGAATTTCACAAAGGGACTAATGAGATAATAAAACTAATGGATGTTCTGCTTGTTTGTCACATGGGGTTCTCTTATTTTTGATACTTAAATGTGTTAAACTTAAGATAACAAGCAGTCTGTGTTTTTGATAGTTCGGCTTTTTACCTGTTGACTTTTAAATGTTGTCTCTTCAGTTTTTTTTTTTTTCCTTTGTTTTGTTTTATAACTTGCTGTTGTCTGAATGAGTTGCTATTAGAAATCACACAAAGGGACAATTTTGTCACTGGAGAAACAAAGCATTTACTCGTTAATTCCATGGTGATTTCTCGATAGTCTATAGAGTTTAGGCTGGGTGGCATTTGATTCTGTTACAGGCCTGCGAAACCTAGTGAGATGTATGTGATACTTTGATGTAAATATGATGTCTGTGAATGTATGATATGGGCTACAGACCAACATTGTGCCTAAATCCATGTTCATTCATGTTCACTGAGACTTGTTGCAGTAGCTTTCTCTTGCTTTATTGCTTTGCCTGCTTTGTATCTGCTACTTTCTTTGCTATTTTCTCACTTGTTTTTAGCTGGTAATTGTTGTTGAAGTGTCTATAAAATGAAACTTTAATATAGCTAAGTGTCAGACTGGAGCTGTAGTGCTTGAAGTTTCCAAGAAAATCAAGAGAAACTCATTGGGCTTTGAGGGGATTTGGATGCACGACGACACTATTGTTGGATCACATCATTCATAATGGCCCAAAAACACTTTTTCAGTGCATGGTCATTATAAATGGAGAACGTGTAAAACACTGACAAGTGTGACACCCTGGAGTGTGTGTAGGATGAGGAGCAGAACATGTAGCCCGAACATGCACAGGACACCATCTTGGAATGTGGGACCCAGTTGTCTAAATGCATCCAGGATGCTTAGATCCATTGGCAAGCCATTTCATTTTATTATAAATTGGATTTTAGACTTTTGCTGTTTGATTTTGCACTTGGAGAGACACCACAGTCAACAATTTATTACTCCGACTCTTGGCTTTTTTCCTGACCCAACTACTTCTATTACATTTGGAAGGCTGTACACTTCCCTATACCACACTACTACAGTTTTCCCTATTCTGTGCAAGTTAGGGACAACCAATATGGAAAATACTTACTGTTGCAGTCACTAAGAGTCAACCTTCCATAACATAATTGTGATTATGTTATGTATATTGCAGAGTGTAGACTTAAATGGTTAAGCTCCAGTATAAACTACCGTTTGCTACCGATTTCTGTGAGTTACAGTAACAGTAATCACCTTGACCCCTCTGAACCTGAACCTGAACTCTATATGTGAGTGTGTGAAACATTATGTGGGCGTGTGTCTACTGGTGTTTGATTAATGACTCCAAAATCACAATAGTACATTAAACCAGGAATGTTCACAGCCGCCCGGTATATATCCCCTTTTCTCTGCGTGTCTCTCTAATCCTTTTGACCAAGATGAATTAGTGATATCTGATCTTCTTCCTTCACTAATGACCCCTCTGGCCCTCTTTGGCTGCTGATAGGGTCTGTGTGTTTTTATGTTTGTGTGTACATTTATGTCCTTCCAGGATAGAGATGCCTGTTCTTGGAGCTCTGTACTCTAACACAATGATTGGTGGATTTCCTGCTTTAGTCTCTGAAAAATTAAATCACAGAAATGAGATCTGCCAAGCTGGCCCCTGTTTTTTTTCCGCCCATCTCTTCGCTAATTATTTTTATTAATGGCTTCTGTGAGTGCATTTGAGATGTCCACAAGCCTCTTACATTTGAGTGTTCTGTTTTTAACTCCCAGCTTTTGCTTCCTGTGTGATTTTATAGGAGCTTTGAAAACAGATATAAAAGGAGACAAAAAGACAGGTTTAGATGGCAGAAATGAAAAGCTGGCAATATGTAATTTTACTCCCAGTGCAGATGGTTTTAGAGATTATTTTGTGAGGAAGAGGAAGTAAATGGAAAAAGTGAGGATAGAGCATTTTGGGGTAATGATCTTACTGAAAGCCCAGTTAGTGCCATGGAAAGGGAAAAAAAATAACTTCCAAGACTTCTGTATCATTCATCAAAGAACATCAAACCAATTAGTCTAAATAACATTTTGGTTGCAATCAAAGTAGTATAGAGGCTTGTTAAACACCTGGATTGTGTAATTAACATATTTCATAAGGTTTGTGCTTTTTAGCAACTAACACCTACAACTTATGATTGATGATAAATAATGGGCACATTGAAAGATTTTATTAAACATCCTAAAGCTTTTTCTCCAGATTTCCTGTGTCTTGCATTACAAGTGGTTTTCTGTGTGATGCTTAGTTTTAGTACACATGGTCTTTTCAGATGTTTTTGCTTTTCTCATGTTACTTTTAAAGTGATTAACGCAAAACAGCAAGCTATAATCCTAAACGAATAGGAAGAATTTAACAGTATGATCCGGGCTAAAAGCTGGTTTGTTGCAGCCAAAGGAAAAACAAGGAAAGCTGGCAAAAAAAAATGTATTGCATAACTTTCATTAAATTAATATGTTTATATTCTTATTCTAATATTAGCCTTATTCTTTCAGCTGCAACACTGCCAGTGTTAAATGATCTTGGGAGCAAATATAGAGCAAATGAAAAACATATTTCAAACGTGTAGGCAGGGTTTGGAAATCTTATATAAGGCCATTTAGCTTGCAAGGTTTTTTACAGTTTTAGGATTATTTCACTATGTAAAGGCCATTGAAATTTCTTGCTGCCGATAGAAAAGAGAATCTGTGTTTCTCATTGATGTTCATCAATGAAAGGAAAAGGTTTTAGGCAGTGTCTGAAAAACTAGAGACCCTGTCAGTATCCATGCACAAGCTTTTGTGAACATGACGCTGCATCACTAAGTGGCTTGGAGCGCTTTAAATAAATGTCTATGACATCATCTTGGGTAAAATGTATCTACCTTTCATACTGTGGGTGAATCAAGAAGTTATACTTGATGTTAAAAATGTACTGTGAATTAACTTGCGTTAGTCAGTTTCCTTGGTCCTTGGTCCTTGGTCCTCCTTTGAAGTATTCTGTTGGTCTTGGAGTCAAATAGCCAGGAAGCCTTATGGAATACATTTAGTGTTAACCAAGACTCAAGGTTTTTTGCAATTCTGAGTCTTGACCCGTTGTTTAAGAACACTTTATCTATAAAGTGCCCTCTTATCACTTATGACTTATGGGACTGCAAAGACACTTTCAACACATTTAAAAATTATGTTTAAATATCCGGTTAAGTAGTTAGTCTGAGAGGGAGATAGTGGGGTCTAGAAACAAATTTCCCATGTTATAGATTTTGTTTAAAAAAAAAAAAAAAAAGTCATGAGAAAGAGGGGTCAATTAAAGTTACTAGAGATAATGTAAAGGAAGTATTAATAAAAGAGATTATATTAAAAAGCCTTTTCTTCTAGTAACTGGAAAGATACCATGTGGTGACTCACCATAGAGTGATGCAGGTCCCTCACAGTCACAGCAGACAACACATTCCACCTTTTTTAACTATTCACACATACAGTTAGGGCCATAAGTTTGTTTTTTTTTGTTTGTTTTTTTTGTACAATGACACGATTTCTATTTTTTTTTTTCCTCTGCAAAACACTGATGTGGATTTTCAATCAAATAATCAAGATTTGGTTTAAGTGCAGACTTTCAGCTTTAATTTAACTTTAAGTGGTTTAACAAAACTATTACATTAACTGTTTAGGAATTACAGCCATATTTATACATAGTGCCCCATTTTCAGAGGCTCAGAATTAATTGGACAATTAACTGACAAGATATTTCATAAATAGGTGAGGCCAGTCCCGTCAGTCTTCTATGACAAAATAGGAAGATAAAAGACGTGGAGTTGGTTCCAACTATTGAAATGGGAGGTCCAAAGAGATGTCGACACAAGTGAAGGAGACCATCATTAGACTGAAAACCAAAATAAACCTATCAGAGAGATAGTTAAAGCAGGAACGTAAAAAGAAGGAATATACTGGCCAGCTCAGCAACACCAAAAACCCTGAAAGACCGCAGAAGACAACTAAAGTGGATGATCGCACAATTCTTTCCTTGGTTAAGAAAAACTCTTCACAACATCTAGCCAAGTCAAGAAAACTCTGTATTTACATTCAAGAAGACATCTCTTTCTCCTCCACAGTGTTTACAACAAGATGCAAACCACTGGTTACACTCAGGTACATGAAGGCAAGATTAGACTTTGCAATAAAACATCTAAAAGAGCCTGTCCTGCCCTGGAAAAATACAGTGTTACAGCATGGACATGTATGGAACCCAGTCATCACTATTTATTGATGGTGTGACTTCTGATAGAAGTAGCAGTATGAATTCTGAAGTGTACAGGGCTCAGATTCAGCCAAATGCTGCAAAACTGATTACCCAGCATTTCACAGTTCAAATGGATAATGACCCACATCATACTGCAAAAGCAACCCAAGAGTTTTTCAAGGCAAAGAAATTGGATATTCTTCAATGGCCAAGTCAGTCACCTGATCTCAACCCAGTGGAGCATGCTTTTCAGTTACTGAAGACAAAACTGAAGTCAGAGAGACCCACAAACCCAAGACAGCTTCAGTAAAGGCCTGGCATCTCAAGAGGGGAAATGTGTTGTAGACTTAAGACAGTCATTGATTTAAAAGTAATAAAAACAATCCTTACACTTGAAATTAAGTTAGTTTGTCCAGTTATTTTAGAGCCTCTGAAAATGTGGGACTGTGTATTAAAATTGCTGTAATTCCTAAACAGCTAATGTTTTAAATTAAAGCTGAAAGTCTGCGCTTCAATCACATCTTGATTGTTTGATTTAAAATCCACTGTGGTGGTGTACAGAGGGAAAGATTAAAAAAAATTTAAAAAATACTTATGGACCTAACTATATATTACCTTTAACACCTATAACACCTTTAAAAAACAAAGTCCATCTCAGTTCCTTATTCCAATAGGCACCTAAATGGTGGAGTCTTGGTTTATCCAGTTCCCTAGCAGAATTAAAAGTACCACTATGTCATGGGTTTGAAATCTGATCCTGATGAGAAAACCCCCTTAGCCACTCTCCCAGTGCTAATCAGATCTCTATACCACCACTTTCTTCCTCATTTGACTGACCCATACACTGGCAGTGGCCCATACTGTATCTTCAACACACCTGGATAGACAGTGATAGCTCCTTGTCTGCTCTCACTCCTGTGCTCATCGTCTGTGTGCCTCTTTTTGTTCTTATGCGGTGTGTGTTTTGCGTTCACATGCATCCATTTGTGTGTCTAAGCTGTAAGTGCATGTATATCTGTCTGTGCTTATCTTGTCCCTTGTAGCCCACCTGCTTTATCCAATGACAGAAGCAGAGACCTTGGCACCTCTGTTCCTTACATATGGTAATTCTCCTGCTTCACCCGCACACCTCCCCATGATCCTTTACTTTGTCAGTTGTGGCCTCCTGTGTACATCTGTGTGAATACAAGATCGAGTGAGACACCTGTGGGAGACTGTGTACAAGTGAGAGGAAAGAAAAGGAGAAGCTTTGGTCTGCTTTTAGAGGACTTCCAGCAGAGCTGGTATAACATTGCGAAGTGGGAGGAATGATTTCAGACTTTCAGAGAGATGGAAGTCAAAGCCCACTTTATTTTTGTGTACATGGTACAACGTTAGGTGACTCATGTATTGAATAGTCTAAAATTGTCTTAGCCGAATGGTCATTATAGAACAAACTCTGTTTCTTTCACTGCTGACAGAAAATGGAAGCTAAAGTGAAGCTTTATGGAAACCTGATTAAATAGCCAGCGTTTAAATCAGTTTACTTTCAGCTAAGGTCAAATTGGGGGCAAATCGTGCATGTAGAGTAGCTGGCTGATGTCTTCTCTAAAGCAATGGCAGCTTAGAAATCAAGGATATCATTAAAAATGTTTTAGAAATACTTCATGTGGAAGTGTCTTCTGTCCCTAATAAGAAATCTTGACAGTGACAGCCCATCATCCAGACTTTTGTGATTGTGTTGTGTTGTTGTATAAGAGGGATTGAGCTACTCAGTTGTGAATTCCATTGTTATGTCCATCTGTATTTACCCATCTGTCAGCTTGTGAGATTATTGTTGTCATTCAGTTTTTAGTGTCTTATTCTCTTATTTGATCACCCCCTTCATAGCGCTCACATAGTCAACATGCATCCACATTTTTCTCCCCCCTTTTTTCTTTCTTTTTTTGCTGCCTTCAGTCCTGTTCCAAAACCAAACCCCTTCCTCCTCTTTTCCCTTCTCATTGCTATTTCCATTCGTCTTTCAGCTCTCACTTTCATCTGAGGTGCTTTACTCTAAATGCACTCAACGGTGATAGATGGGGCTTCCGTGCTCCTCCCCTTGAGCGCAGGGCTGAAGTATTGCTGTATGTGCTTCGTTACTGCTGTGTGTGTATTTTTGCCTCTATGCTTGTTTACATCCCTTTGTGTGAGCTTTTGTGTACTTCTAACAGGTTTTCATTGCCGTAGGGCAAATTTTGATACCCACTCACTCCCCAGAGTATTGTAGTGCTTTTTACAAGGTGAGGTCAGTTAGCATAAAAGCACAGAAACTATCTTACTGACAGTGAAAAGACATCTGATTGTTTTATCTTCCCATGTATAGTATGATGGGGCTGTAAGGGTATACTCTAACACAAGAGTTATTGTGCTATGGCTTTTAACCTTAATCCAGGTTTCACATTTTATTTACATGTCAAAACCTGCAGAACAATATCAGTTTCCTGAAAGCCCTTGTTGCATGTCATGCTTCAAGTTTAAAATAAATAAATAAATCACACAATATTGGGATCATTGCTTTAAAGAAAAGCTGTATGGGCTTAAATGAGATTATCAGTTCTATTTAAATGTGGCGTGACCATGCCTCAGAAGGATATCAAAGGCTGTTGTGCTGACTAGTCCTTATCACCTATATCTTTTAATGTCTTCTTTCTTTGTCACATCTCTATTTCACTCTGGGAATTTGTTTTCCATGTATCTTTTTTTGATCTAAGAAGTTTTTCAGCACCATATATGCCTAAGTGTTGTGAAACATAATGTAATGTAAACTTAGATAGTGTAATAGCTTGTTTGCTCCTCTCTATCTGGCATTCAGTAGGTAAATAATGTAACCCTAAGAGCAGCTGATTAAAATGCGCAGAGCAGTACAGCAGATTTATGTGGGCTGCTAAGGGGAGCGAGTCAATAGACAATCTTTGTCTGCTTTTATCATCGCTCTGTATGTAGACGTGTGTGTGTGTTGATTATGAAAAAATTCATGGTTTCTTGGTGTGCAGCTTAGTATGAGCAGAACTCTTGATATCCCTGACTGCTAGTATACATCTGTAGTTTTCAACCTGAGACTTTTTTTTCTGTTATGCCTTGGTGTTAGTCAAACACTGGCAGAGACATTTTTATTTAAGTCTGTTAAGTTTGTTTGAGTCCACTTTAGAGAACACCAAAAATCAGTATGCTGAAAGAAATTAATCAAACAGTATAACTGTCTTTATAGATTTATTTATAAGTTGTTAGAGAAATTATAGTGGTACTATAAGTATAATCGAGTCACATACATTTATTTGCATAGATGTTTCTGTTCCCAGTAAATTACTTTAGTTTTTGGGTAATTACCTGGTTGTTCTTTGAAATTTTGTTGAACTTTCGTGGACATTACCTACTTGTTTTTGGATTCTTAAGTTACCTTCTGTTTTCTGGTCAGTTACCATTTTTTTTTTACACTTGTAAGTTTGTTTTTTTTGTTCTGTCATTGAAATATCTGAAATTATTTCTACCTGCCTGTCTGCCTGGAGTTTCGTGTTGAGTCCAATTCCTTGAACTCTTAACAGTAAGACCTTAACAGGCTGGACCTGGCAGACATGGACGCTATCTTCAGAGCCCTTACCAGTCAGGGTGTATATCTGAGGGAACTCAAAGAGGTAAACTTGATTTAAAAATTTTTGACCTCAGGGCTTGATGGCACAATACACTTGAAGCACGGGCTGAAGGGAGTTGTCATTCTGGAGAACACAGTTATATCTAGCTCAAGGAAATCCCAGTCATGGCTGAACTTTTTTTATTTAATTTCTAACACCAAGAACAGTATGCAGGCAATTTCCGCTGTCTTTCACTAGCAGCTCAATTGATCATGCCCTAGAGACACCTGAGAACAGCGGCTTCCACCGATGTTGTGCCTTACCAATGCACAGGAGACCTCTATGATTGCCCAGCGTCATAGAGGTCTTGCTGTCTAGTACACCAATAAGAGAGCAGCTGACATGTCTCTAGTCCTTGGGTCAGCCAGTGTCAATTATAGCTCAGTGTCATCAGACTCTACTCCTGTCTTCTGTCACCATCACCACACCTCTTCTTCAATCTGCGTCCTCCCATGGCTCTTGTGGTCTTTACTTGTCTGCTACCACTCCTGTTCCCAAGACAGAAGCTTCATCTTTTCTTGCTCGATCTATGCCATGTCTATGTTTGTGAATCCTAGTCGACCAACAACTTAAGATATAAATTATTTTACTACAGTTTTTTGAATATACGCTGGTTATTCTTTGGACTTTTTTTGTATTTTCATCTTTATTTGTGTGATTCTTTTTTCTTTTTCTTTCTTTCTTTATCTAAATAAATTAGTTAAATAGTTTTAGTACTTACTTTAACTTGCCTGCCTGCCTGGAGTGCTATATTTGGATCAAATTCTTTGAATGAAGACAAAAACATAACCATATCCCATGTCTGAGAAGGGCTATATGTTGCAGAACATCGTGAGGAAAAAGACTCATGGTTTATTATCTCTGCAAATCAATGAGAGTGTCAAGGGGGGGTGACCTACAGAGTGGGACTCAAACGCAGGTTTCAAACAGTGAGCAGTGAGTTTATTTACAGTGAGTAATGCAATCGTCTTAGAATGGTCACACAGTTGTCGCTTTCCCGGTTCCCCGAAGGAATCTCTCCGCGTCCACACACATCCAAATATCCACACGGTTCCACACAAGGATTTTCGCTCACCAAACAGGGCTGGGAAGATTTCCCCAGAAGTCCTGGACAGAAAACACACACGGGTTAGTCTTACTTCACAAATAATCGATCAATAGGTTTCTTTTGGAGCCGGGTTGCACTAACTGTTGCTCAGGCAATAATCCAGCGAAGACTGACGCTCTGCCACCTCCTCTTGAAGTGACAGCAAATGAGAGAATCCAGCACAGGTGTGGGATCACGCCAGGTGTGCCAAAACCAGTGGATGGAGGGAAGGACGTCCCACTGGCACACCCAACCCAGAGCACGCCCATAGCACATACACCCACCCACACACACACACATTGGGGAAGGGGAGAGTGGTGGAAAATAACATGAAACTTGGCGGCCACACGATGAGGCCCGGGGACCATGACATATACAGTAT
>VUQS01055089.1:30033-42054 GCA_015108495.1 Heterochromis multidens | reverse complement strand
TTTTTAACTAGTATATAACTAAAACAGGTACTTAGAGAATCCCTGTCTTTGGATTTTGTGGACTCATTCCACAAAATCCAAATCACTTCTCCTGCTGAGGTGCTCTTGAGTGCAACGTTGAGCCTATGACTTGCTTCTTCTGGCTGTGACCTTTATAGTTGTAGATTGTTTTAGGGTAAAGTTCATGATTTTTCTTTTCAAAAGGGCTTCATGCCAAGAGTTAGATCTGTGAAAAACAAACTGAAATCTTTTCTTGTATCTTTGGAAAGTCGTGATTCCAGCCATGATTCTCACTGCAAGTTGTCCTGAGTAAGAAGAATGAGAAACAGGCCCGATTTCAAACTGGCTGATGTCTTGCTCATTTTTAATCGCCAAGGCCTCCTCTGTGCTGGGTTCTTCTCGTCTGTCTCCTGTTTTAGGGAGGCATGGTGAGACTCAGCAGCCACCTCTGTGGCTGTGCTGCATCTGCTCCTGAATCCGCTCCAGCACCTCCTGCATCTTCCTCAGCTAAAAAGGATAAATACAGGGGTGCTAATTACTCTTACTACTCAGTTAATGAATGAATGAATGAAAAAGGGGAAACCCACCTCTTCATCCTTTTCATAGATCAGTTTTTCCTTCTCAGTGTTGGCAATGGCCAGAGGCAGAGGAAAGTCTGCCTCGCTCCCGTCATGATATTTCTCACGCAAACTAAAACCCAAATTCACACCCACACACACAAAGATATTACAAAAATATCTGAGCTCAGTGTGCTGCGAGGCTTTTTTTTGTAACAGTAGAAACCAATACTGGTCTGTGTCTGTGTTGGTGTGCATCCTGTCTCCACCCACCTGCGTTTCCTCTCTAGCACCACCATGCGTGTCATGTTCTGGATGCACTGGGCTCTGTAGTTTTCATAGTGAATTTCCCTCGTCACGTCCTTCAGATCCTGCATGTGGGTCCTCACCAGCATGTTCCTCAGCAGCAGGAAGTCGGAATGAGCCGGGTTCTCCACTGACCATACAACAGCAACATTGTTACCGCATTAGACTGGATCTTTGTTATCAAATGGAACAACAGCCCTGACACAAAATGTACTCCAACAGATAATAATTAAGTAAAATCAAACCAAAAACAATAAAAAATTACTAATAAAACAACCAAATAAAAATGAAAACATTAATAAATGTTGGATGTAATACCTTCTACAACACCCCAGGGATAGACACGACCCCTGACTTTGCGGCCTTTACTCTCCACCTGTACATTACTCCCAATCACTGCAAATGGGATGCTGTTCTGCAAGAAAAAAAAACACAAAACAAAACAAAAAAATAAATAAACTGTCAGCCTTAAAACAGATTAGACAACACATTTCAACCATGACAACTTTTTGAATGAAATGAGGGACCTTAAGTATCTGGTCCTGGGTCTTGAAGTCTTCGTCCTCATCTGAATCACACTCAGGAAACTGGTAGATGTTTATTCCAAACTGCCTGATCTCCTCTCTGATCTGGAGAACATGAGACAGAGAAATAAAAACATAAAAAAACAACTTTCTTCCTCATTCTGATGCTCACTTTGAACTTCAGCAGGTCGTCTTTACCGTGTCTGCATGCCTAAATGCACTGAGTTGCTGCCACAAGATTGGCTGATTGAAGAGCAGTTGAACAGTACCTAATGAAGTGGTCAATATGTGTATATTGGTATAACTAAGCTCTTATACCTTCATCTTCTTTCTGCAGACCTCTGCTGGTGTCAGACTGTCAGCTTTGGCCAACACAGGAATTATGTTGACTTTTGCATGTAAAGCCCTCATACAGTCCACATCCAGAGGTCGAAGGCTGGCAAGAGAAAATATTCACATACAGAAATATGCCAAAAAAGATGCTGAATAATGTTTAGCTGATACTGCTGCAACACTGTTATCTGTTTTGTCAGCGTACCCATGTCCGAATGGTGAGATGAAGTAGAGGCAGCAGTGGACTCGGTTGTCCTGAATGTTTCTTCTGTTCAGCCCGCTCTCATCTCTGAAGTACTGTTCAAACTGCTGGTCGATGTAGTCTTCTATGTGCCTCCAGCTGATACAAAACCAGAAAATAAATGAGTAAAACCTTGTGGCACACTTCCAATGTGAGCTATGAAAGAAAGGGCTGTTTAATGTGCTTGTGAAAACCATAAATCCATAAAATTAAATTCACACATTTCAACCAGGCACAGCCACCAAATTAACAAAGTCTTGCTTGAGTTAAGCTGGTTTGGCTTTGAGGAGGAGTCGATGACCTCACCTTTCTGTGTTGTTGACGGCATCTCCGAACCCTGGCGTGTCTATAATGGTGAGCCTCAGTTTGATTCCTTTCTCCTCAATGCTTATGGTGTGTTTGATGATGGCGACTGTCCGACTGATCCGCTCTGCAAAGACATGCAGTTTGTTCAAAGACGCATAAGAACACACATCTAACATCAGATTTTGTACGCCGGATTTGTTTTGTCCCCACACAGGAACTGAAAAACTAATCTCACCTTCAGAATTGGGAACTTTTCTGTCTTTGTAAAGGTCAGTGAGGAACAAACTGTTGAGTAGTGTGGATTTACCGAGACCGGACTCCCCTACGGAGAAGATTGAGGAAGATGTTACATCATCTGTCTTCCTCGGAAAAATGTACGTCAGCAAATATAGTTACAATCATCACTGACAGAGCAGTGATGTCTGTAATCTCCACTTAAGAGGGCATTTCTTAGAAATGTGTTACTCTATTATCACCCACTTAAGCTTTTTGGTATTTGTATGACTTGTAAAAAACAGCCTCTATCAGACTCATGAACTGGATCTCGGTCAGCAGACATGAGGTAGGACTCACCTGCGACTATAAGTGTGAATGTGAAACCTTTCTTCACTGTTTTTCTGTGGACCTGGTTCGGTAATGTGGCAAAACCTACATACTCCTTGTCCTGGTCCTAAAGAAAGAAAAGACAAATTTAACATACACATACAGCATGTGCATATTTTCTGCTTCAGTAGAAATATACAATTTTCACTACATCCTCGACCTGCAGTGCTCTATAGGTAATAAAACATTGCAGACGCATTACAGAATGTAAAAACCATTTAGATATAGGCCTGAAATGAGCCTGAAATGCCCCGACTGCTGATCAACAACCCTGTCACTCCCCTCACAGATATGCCCAGATTTCCCCTTTGGAGCATTTAAAACCTTACTGATACTTAATGGATCGCTCTTCTTTCTGTATATTTTTCTTATCAATTTGTATCGGTTTAAATTCCACTTTTTCCTCTCTTACTTTGTTTTCTTTTTAACTGTTGTGCTCTTTCTTTTAATTTTCCATTGCTTTTAATTCTGTGTGTCGATTTTTGTAAAGCACTCTGTGCTGGATAAATAAACATATACTGTGTATAACAGCCATGACTGTCCTGGCCTGAACTCACAGTCTGACCCTGCCACTGCCTCCCAGTCTATGAGAAAGACTGCAAAGCATCATGGGACCGGATTTCACTTTCCCTCTGCCCCAGAAGCCTCAATGCACAGACCGGGTAAGCAGACGGGAAAGGAAACCATAGACCCTCTCAGCTTTAGATATAAGGAAAGGTGCTCTTTGAGGGTCAAACAGATGTGATAACCACACTGACTTGGCGCTTTTTTTTTCAGTGTGTAAAAGTTGATGTCTAACTGTGTTTCGCTTACAATGAAAATTACATGAAGGAGTTGCAAACTGTGGAACGGATATTGAAAGCAGGTGTAAGGTTTTAAAGATGTACGAAGAAGTACTAAGTAGTAAAGGAACACAGAGGTTTGGGCAACAAACATTTAGTGTAAGGTTAGAAGCATATACGAACAGACATTATATAACATAGCAAAAACACACCTCAGGAGAGTCATAGGGGTCGAAGCGTCCCCAGGGGCTATGTGGACGCATAGAAGGGCTGAGCGGAGAGTCCAGAGACACCTGAGAGACAATCTGCTTCCTCAGTGGTAGCTGCTGAAATTCTGGATCCAGTCCCACATGATTTTGTCTGGGAGAGACTGCTTGAAAGCCACCAGAGTGGAAGGGGATGGTGCGGACCAGAGAGGGAGTCCCAGGAAGGCTGAGGTGCCTCCCATTGGTCGGACTCCCAGTGCCTTCTGCACCATGGTAGCCTGGTGTCTGGTGCCATTCACCAGAGTGAGACATAAGAGGCAGATTCCTCATGGCAGAAGGAAACTGTATGTCCTCCTGGTCCCTTAAGGACAGGCTGGACAGCTAGGACAGAAAGTGGCATAGTTTTATACTGGTTATCAAAAGTCTTGCAAAAATGTTATTAATAATTAAAACTAATGAGGGAGTGATCTGGTATAGTTCCTGATCTGTTTGAAAAAATTAAGGTACAATAAAAATAGAGGAGGAATGACTAAAGACTAAAAAAAGAAAAAAGCTTGAATTTTGATGATAAAATCTTCCTTTTTGAGCTTCCTCTTTTTGAAGGTGCAGCAGATGAAAATACCTTGGCTGACAGGACCCTTGTGAAAGCCTCTGCCTAGTTATGAGTGTGTGGAGATACAGATGAGGACAACATTTTTAATTAATAACTCAGCCAAGTTGGGAATTGTAGTCTCAAAGAAGACAATCACTGGAACCCTGCACAGGAATGAACTTTGACGTTGCAGACTAAGAAAAACTCCACTTCTGCAGAAGAAACAGCTTCAAGCCAGACTGAAGTATGCTAAGAACAACCTGAAGAAAGATTATGCATACTGGAAGCACGTTGTTTGGTCAGATGAGACGAAACTAGAGCTCTTTGGCCACAGAGACATTGCTTATGTTTGGAGAAAGAAGGGAGAGGTACAACCCAAAGAACACCGTCCACACAGTGAAGCACGCTGGTGGGAGTATAATGCTGTGGGGACACTTCAGTGTGTCTGGAACTGGGAATCTCATCAAGGTGGAAGAAATCAAAAAAAGGATATGTGAAGATTTCGAAAGAAAACCTCAAGCAGTCAGCAGCAAAACATCACTCTTGGTGAAGAACCACCTCCAGAAGACCAAAGTGAACGATACTGACTGGCTTGCACAAATCCCTGACTTGAATCCCATTGAAAATCTGTGGGGTGAACTGAGGACCAAGGTCCATTCCAGAAGACCATCAAATCTGGAGGAGCTTGAAAGAGTCACCAAAGAAGAATGGGCTGGGATTGCTCAGGAGACTTTTGTGAGACTTGCTGAAAACTACAACAAACAACTGCAGGCTGTTTTCCAGCAAAAAGGACACACAATTGACTATTAGCATCAGGGGGGCTAATGCTAATAGGTTTTTGGTTTTTGTGAAATAATTTTGTTTCTGTGTGCAAATGTAAAAAGTAATGCTGGTCTGAGGCGATCAGCTGACTTTACTCATCTGATCTGGGGAATCATGATAAAAGCTGCTCCAGCTCAATAATCTGCCTCCTTTTCTCATTGTGGCTTTGTGTGTGATAAATACCCTGCATATCATCACACTCACACACACACAATATTTAAATGGGTTTTCTTAATCTGCTTAATTTTATTATAATAAATAATCAAATTCATCATACACTGCTGTGTCCTTTCCATTTTTGTCACAGTGAGGGAGCTGAGCCATGAACTCCAGGACTTTTGTCCTGTAATACAGCACAGTGTAATCTAAGCCTCAGGTTTGCAGTCAAACAAAAAGAGAGGATTGGTAAGCTGGATAAAAGTTGAACCCTAAACCCTGAGAAAACATCACATTTACTGCTTAAAATACTTGTTATTATTGTTTATTTTCTATTCATTTATTTTATGCTTTTATGTGTCTGTACTGTCTGTTCCTGAGCAGAGTTGGGCTGACCTCAGCCTCATTCACTGTTTTGGGACAAGGATAAACAGCACACAGGGTTTGCAATGGGAAAGCTGGCATTTTGGCTTTAACAGATATAACTGGAGGTGTTTTTCTCTGTGATCAGCACTAATAGGCTGCCTGTTAATCTCATAATATTACACACTCCAGACTGCCTGTTGTGAAAAGACAGAAGGTTTCTCACGACAGGCCAGTAAGATTTTCTTTGTCCTCGAAGGAATTAACTTAATAGCTTAAATTTACACGACAGCCACCTGTTCCCGGACCTGTGTGTCACAAGGCTCTGACAAGAAGATATGAATAACTTAACAAAGAATAGAATCTGGAATTTATTAAAATGGTAATTGAAGGAAACCACGAGGGAATGATCTTTGCTCCTGTCATGCAGTAAATGGTACATAATGCTGTAACAGTAAAACCTTATGATTTTGGGTGTTCCACTGTGATTTTGCTCCTACAATTTAAATATCTTTAATACTATGAAAGTTCATATAACCTGGAAACAATTTAAAATGTATTCATCTGTGTAAATGCCCTCTGACTGCATGGCAAGATGAGTGCCTGTCTTTTCTTGAAGTGGTGGATTAAACCCTTCACTGATTAGATCTGACCTGTGATCTCATTACACCCTTACAAATGCCCTCGTCCATCTGTCCAGGCAGGACGCAGAGACAGTCTGAAGCTGGAGGTTAGTAAACAATAGGGTCAAACCGGATATACTCACAAGGCTGTGAGTGCCAGTTTCTCAGGATCTTTCAGTGTGGAATGTATATCTAGTTAAAAAATAACCTTAATTGTATGTGGTTTTCCAACATCTTACTCAACACCTGCTTCCCCACAACGTGACTGTTCTCTATTATGAGCAGCTAGGACACTGAGCCACCTGCTTTATGCAAGATAAACACATTGCACTGTTAAAGTGGTCAAAGGAAAGCAAAAAAGCACTGGCCACACTGCTGCTGGATTGACCAGGGTTCATCTGGCATCCCTCTACCTGTCAACTCTCATTACCCACAAAACTTTGCAGCAGGCTTAATCCAGCTTCTAATGATCTGGTAGGGTGGGGGTTTGGAGATTTAACTCTTAAACACACACATAAGCTCTAACAAACACTACATCTACAGGCTACTCTACAAAATTGTCCTACCTCCTTGCCCGAAAAAGTTGAAGCTTTTTTTTGAGGAGAGCAGGCAGCAAATGCAAATTGGGAGAAATATATAATTTATTAAAATCCATTCAGGTTTGCTCTATCCATGCTACATAATGCTACTGAAAAAAAAAACATTTAAATAAATATCCCAAAAAGCTGAATCTGTTCATCTGGACGTCCAGATGAACAGATTCAGCTTTTTGGGATTCTTTTACCTGGATTATTGAGCATGCATCAAGAGATTTAAATAAATAGGTAACTTTTCTACACCCCCTGATATCAATACAAGCAATTTCAAATAAAATGCAGAACTGAAATTAAAAAATAGTATAAAAATACTAAATGACCCATAAAAACACTGCACCCCATTGTCTATACAGACAAACTGATTAAATTACTGTAAATAAGATAGGAAAACATGAGTTCATAAATATAATTACCTTAACAAACATAAATCCTTGCAGGATTATCACAGGCTGCAGCGTCAGTGAGCTTTAAATTGGCTGAGCAAATTTTATTTGCTGACAGTACCAGTATATGGTAATTGCAATTAATATCTGTAGCAGCCTTGTTCTGTAGACTATATATTTACTGGATTATAGACTTACCTTTCTTATTGCTCCGGAATCTGACTGGAGAGGACATGTGCTCCATGCTGCCGGTTTTCAAGCTGTCCCTGGATCAGAGGAGGGCAGAGCATGGATGCAACACGATGCTGCAGACGCTCTGTGGGCGTGTGCGTCCGTGCATTATACTGTTTCACTCCGGGTGCACCCTGCTCCATGTCTGCTTAGTGTTACTGCTTTTCTGTGGTCACACAACAGCTTAATACAGTTCAGAGATGATGATGATGATGATGATGATAATAATAATAATAATAATAATAATAATAATAATAATGATAATAAACATGGTAAATAGTTGTGATTGCACAGCATACATCTTTAATGACTTAAAAAAAAAAAACAAGAACTGGGTGCACAAGTTGGAATTTTTTGGGATTTTTTTCCTAATCCACACAGGGTCAAAAGGATACATACAGGTTTAAATAAATACATACACCCCCACTAATATTTGGATAAATGATCCTTAGCAAGTTGCACCTCGACCAGATTATTTTGGTAGCCATCGACAAGCTTCTGGCATAATTCTGGCTGGATATTTGACCACCCTTCTTGGCAGAATTGGAACAGTTCATTTAAATTGGTTTGTTTCCTACCACAGACCTGGCTTTTAGCATGCACAACCTGATATCCTTGTGTTGGTGTTGTTCCTACATCATCATAATTAATGTTGCTCCAGGTTCAACATTGCAAGTGACCAATCACATTGTTGTGATGTAAGAACAACACCAACACGAGAATATCAGGTCGTGCGTTTGGCATCATTGTCCTGTTCGAACACCCAGTTGTGCCCAACTTTCAACCATCTAAAAATTTGGAGGTAGTCCTCCTCCTTCATTATTCCATCCACTTTGTGCAACGTACCAGTACCACTGGCAGGAAAACAGCCCCAAAGCATGATGCTACCACCACCATGCTTGACAGTTAGTACAGTGTTCTTAGGTTTGAAAGCCTCACCTTTACTCCTCCAAACATACCTCGTCATTGCAGTCAAATAGCTCAATCTTCGTCTTGTCTGACCATAAGACTTTTCTCCAGAAGGCATTTGGCTTGTCCATGTGGACAGCTGCAAATTTCAGTTGCGCTTAAAGGTGTTGATTTTGGAGTGGGGGCATCTTTCTTTGTTGACACCTTCTCAGTCCATGGAGATGTAAAACTCACTTCACAGAGATGCTGGTGTTCCAGCAGTTTTCAGTTCATGGCAGGCTTGAGCCCTGGTGGTTCCTGAACATCCTGACCAATTTCCTTTCCTGAGGGTGACAGTGCGAGGCTTCTTTCAGACCTTGGCTGATGATCTCGGAATCTGCTGTTGTTTAGAAATGGCTCCAAGAGACCTTCCCAACTTGTGTAACTCTACAATTTTCCTTCTTAGATCTTCACTGAGTTCCTTGGACTTTCCCATTGTTCTGAGTATTGGTCAATACAACGAGTGCTGTCAAACAAATCCTTTTTATGCTGCAAAGAGAAACTACCAGTTGTAATCATGATCACTAACAAGAAGTTAATAGGTCTTGGACTGTATGTATACTTTTGAGCCTGTGTTGATTGGGAAAATCGTAAATAAATTCACATTTGTGCACCCAATTCTTTTTAAAGTCATTTAAGATGTATGCTGTACAATCATTCCACCCTGGTAAAAAAACAGAACAGTCTAAAGAAATCATTAAAAGCCCCAAATTACCATGACATTAATGCCCATGAACTCTTCAACTTCTGACCACAATGGCTTAATTTTTCACATAAAACAATGTTTGGAGTATTAAAGACTGGCCACCCAGTAAGCTGGAGTTGGCACAGGATGGAAATAACTTCTTATCTATTAGGGAAACTTATTAAATAAAACATTATCCTAGCAATAGACTATAATACCATATTTAAAGATCTGGCAAAACCAGTGCGTAAAATTTCCAGCATTTCCACAGTGTGACTCAAAGTGTGTAAAGAAGTAACTGGTGTGGAGTTTATATCTGTTTCATACTGGCTATGTTTTGTAAGTATGCTCCCTGGAGTAACAAAGTCCACAACCACTTGTGGGCCAGCCCAGTTTTAATACTAGAAGTCCATAAAGTGCTCTTAGTTGATTCTTTTTGAAGCCAAAATGTCACAACATACATGGTATTGTAGACATAAACAGGTTAGCTCTTTATGTTGTAAAGCAATGCTGCTTACTTTGCTATCCATGCTAGAAGTCATACATTTATTTACTGAGTCATATTTGTTTTTGGTAAAATTGTGAGTTTTCATGGTAACCATGGGTAAACAGTTGAGAGGTTGAATCATGAAAGCTGCTGTCATTTCAAGTTTAAATATAACTTTACTTGCATGTTGGTATATTTGGTGGCGATAACAACAAGATTAGCCAGTTTAACTAAACTAGCTTAAGTGGGTTTTTTTTTTCTTCAAAAAAAACATGTTAAACATTTTGGTAGCTGTGTATACATGCATGAAATTAATGTTAAATTAATCACATTTAGACACAAAAAAAAAAAACAGAAAAAAAGAATACATAAGATGCTAATCTTAACCAAAGTCTTTCTATGCCTAAAGTGATTAGATCTGCGAAAGAATGTAAGTTCATCTTGTTCTTCCAGATGTCTAAAGAGTCTACACGGTATAGAAGTTTATGGAACAAACTTCTTAATGGCAACACTGAACATGATTGAGCTGCTTTGTATATTTTTCAAATATTGCTGCTTGATTTACAGACTGGCACTTTATTGACTACAGCTATGTTTTTGTCCAGAGAGAGCCACCACTCAAGACTACAGGTGGTGAGTTTTTGATAGAATATAAACCTTCGAACCAACTAATTTATTTAAGTTTATTGATGTGAGATAGCATGGGCCACCACTTTATTAGGTACACTTGTTAACCTAAATACCTAACCAGCCAGTCACATGGAAGCAACTCAGTACATTTAGGCTTATAGACAGGGTTACGATGACCTGCTAAATTTCAAACCCAGGATCAGAATGGGGAAGAAAGGTGGCTTTGAATGTGGTATGGTTGTTTGTGCCAGAAGTGCTGGTCTATTTCAGAAACTGCTGATCTGCTGGGATTTTCCCACATAACCATCTCTAGAGTTTACAGAGAACAGTCTGAAAAAGGGAAAATATCCAGTGAGCAGCAGTTCTGTGAGAGAAAATGCCTTTTTGATGCCAAAGGTCAGAGGAGAATGGCCAGACTGCTTTGAGCTGATAGGAAGGCAGCAGTAACTCATAACCAAGGTAATGCAGAAGAGCATCTCTTAGCACACAACCTTGTTGAACCTTGAAGCAGAAGACCACACTGGGTGTTACTCCTGTCAGCTAAGAACAGGAAAATGAGGCTATATTTCACATGGGCTCACCAAAATTGGACAACAGAAGATTGGAAAAGTGTTGCCTGGTCTAATGAGTCTCAACTTCTGCTGCAGCATTTAGATGGCAGAGTCAGAGTTTGGCGTAAACAGCATGAAAGAATGAATCCATCTCTCCTTGTATCAATAGGTCAGGGTGCTGCTGGTGGTGTAATGGTGTGGGGGATATTTTCTTGGCACACTTTAGTACAACATGAGCATTGTTTAAACACTACAGACTGCCTGATTTTTGTTGCTGACCATGTCCATCCTTTTAGGGTCTCTATATTGTAGGATTTTTACCCTACATTATAAATTGCCTTGAGGCGACTCTTGTTGTGAATTGGCTCTATAAAAATAAAAATGAAAACTGAAATTGAATTATGACCACATTGTATCCTTCTTGTGATGGCTGCTTCCACCAGGATAACATGCCATGTCACAAAGCTCAAATCATCTCAAACTGGTTTCTTGAACATCACAGTCACCAGATCTCAATCTAATAGAGCACCTTTGAGATGTGGTGGAACAGCAGATTCTCATCATGTGTGTGTAGCTGACAAATCTGCAGTAACTGTGTGATGCTATCATGTCAATATGGACCAAAATCTCTGAGGAATGTTTCCAGCACCTTGTTGAATCTATGCCATGAAGAATTAAGGCAGCTCTGAAGGCAAAAGGGGGTCCAACCGGGTACTAGCAAGGTGTACATAATAAAGTGAGTACATACAGTACATCATAACAAAAATATGTATATGGTCCTTTAAGAAGGACAAAGCTAAAAATGTTGGCCATTTTTCTATCTTAAATAAAGTGGAGGATTTTAAATAAATAAATAAAAAATGTTATATTTGTTTTGGGTTTTCTTTGGTAAATAAATCTTTGCTAAATAGTAATTTAAACTTGGTCTTATGACTGTATTTCTTTATTTTGTTACTTACAGTTTAGTAGCAGTAGTAGTTTTACTGATCACAGCTCAGAAGGTTGGATGCGGTTTGACACTTGTCCACAGTAAATACACAAGGCATTCTGGTAAATAATGCAGTATAGCTTAAAGTATAAAGTGACATGTGTTCCA
>VUQS01055089.1:15871-30013 GCA_015108495.1 Heterochromis multidens | reverse complement strand
TGTGTTCCACAGCTTCTGAGTAAAAGTGAAACTTGAGCCCACATGATAAAAAAAAAAAAACCCAACAAAAAACAGATTTAGCTTATGTTGTTGGCTGATAGGTAAAGACAAACTGCAGTACACAACAAACCAGAGTACATTTGAGGTATTTTATAAACATGTTTGTCTTTACTTAATCTGTCCACTGTTTGATGTTTTTTTTAATGCTGATTTCCATTAATATATGCTAAAAAAATATTGGGCACTGTAAACAGTTGAATTAAACGTCAATATGGATATTTGCTATGCTCAGTATCAGCTGAGCTCTAGCTATAACCACATAAATACTAGTTCACAGTGCAGTATAAGGCCAATGTAATTTGCTAGGCAGCTATCAAGCTACATACAAATCTTTACTACTTTGCACATTGAATATCTCACAGGGTTCTTTGTTGATCCATTCCTCTCTAAAATATAGCTTTATGACTAAGTTACTTTGAAAAGGCACAAATGTCTTCACAAACTGTCTCATTCCTTTAACACTGGGCATTGTAGATTTGTCCTGTCTTGGCCATCAATCAGAGAAATGAACCATCCTCTGTAGATGTGTCCCACAATACTGTGCATATCCTTCTGGGCCCATTTGACTGATCTGGTACTGGTTGTGAGTGCTCATACTGGGCTCCTAGTTGTTCTGCAGGATTATTGTGTTCATAGGCTTCAGAGCACAAGTCTGTGCTTATTGACCTGCAACATGACTGGTTTGTACCCTGTGACCCAGTCCTGATATTAAAGTCAGCCTGAGCATGTTGGTCGTGGTTTGTGTGGCTGTTAAGTTTGCCGTTTTGGTCTTTGTTCTCTGTAAAGTGAGTCGACTCAGTGCGGTTATTTGTGTTTTCTGAACATTGTTCATTATTATTCTGCCAGAAAGCTTTGCAGAGCTGCTCTAACTCAGAGAGCAGAGGCAGACCGATGTCCAGGTGCATCAGCAGGTTCTCCAGCAACTCCTCCAGCTTTGAAAAGGAAGGACTGAAAGGCAAAGAGTTGCAGTGATGAGACGTTTTAGGATGCTCTGCTGCGTTTACAGTTGTGGTCAGAAGTTTACATACACTCATGAATGTGCGTATGTAATAAATTCAAACTTGTGCGCCCAATTCTTGTTTTATAAAGTTATTAAAGATGTATGCTGTACAATCATTCCACCCTGGAAAAAGAACAGTTCAAAGAAATCATTAAAAGCCCAAAATTACCAAGACATTTATGCCCATGATGAGTAAATGTAAACTTCTGACCACAACTGTTGATGACATTGGAGTGAGTAAGAATGGACACTTATCCCAAATTATAGAAACCTCTAAGGAGATGCCCATCACTTGTAGTTGTTCTGTTAACAAATTGAAATTCCCTGAATAATTTAAATATGTATATGAGACAAAATGTAAAACAGACATACTTGGTCTCTGTCTAATTGACCATTATTATTATTATAATATACATCTACTGTTGTGGTGCAATCTTACCGTTTATCTGCGTCCATGTCACAGCAGAGGACAGCCAGCGGCATGAAGGCAGAGGGGCACTGTGGAGGGTGGTACTGCTGCAGGAAATCCACCACGTTTAGCCCGAAGTCATTTCTTCTGGGAAGGTAGTCAGGATCGGCACTCACCCTCCCTATTATCTTGAGACAGCCAGAGACAGAGAGATACTCAGCCTTAAAACTGTTAAAATTCTTAGAAAAGAAGCACTTGACACATTTTTAGAAATATTTTTAGCTGCCCAGATTTTCTTACCTCACACATCATGATACCGAAGGAAAAGATGTCCACCCGTTCGTCATAGGTTTTCCCTGGGAGGAAAATGTGAAGAACATTTTTATTAGCCTGTCCTGGATATTCAGAGGTCCTGCATTCAGTCTGTGGTTATTAGACCTGCTACGTGACCTGAAAATAACATCAGGTCTCCTACAAAGTTTCCACCCTATCTGCATATTTTACCACTGTGCAGCAGTTATGGCATCAACAGGCAAGTTTGGTTCAGTATTTAAATATCTTCACTTCAAGTATTTAGCTGCATACCTGTGTCAAACCTGAACCGCTTAATCTTAGAGACAGCAGCATTTAGATATCCTGCATGAATTTAATAAATCTCACTTGATTCCCATTTTCCTTTCCTCATAATCAGAAATAATACACCCATGGCATTTGTACTGATTTATATTATATGTCGATATAAAAGGTAAATAGCTTTACTGTATTTTTTAATCTGCACCTACCAGTACAAAGACTTTATTTCAAGCTACAGTACAAAAGGTTCTTGATTCTGCAGGGTCCTTGATTCAGAAACTGACTGCCCCTTGCTGTAAGTAGCATCTTAGCTTGTGCACTCACCGTGGATCATCTCAGGTGCCATCCAGTAGGGGTTTCCTACCACAGTGTACCGCTTCCTGCGGTCATGCTTGCGGAGCTCTGACAGCGCCCCCTTTGTAGGTCGTTCAAGCGAAGATGTTCTGCTTTGATTTCTCTCCTCCATCACCAACCTGGCCAGTCCAAAATCTGCCACCACCACAGACTGGTTCTACACAACCAAAGAGAGGCAAAGAAATAATAACAAAGAGCTGTGCAGTCTTTATTTAGCTGCAGTGGATGTATTTTGTTTCTCTGTTTTTTTGTTTGTTTGTTTTTTTCTTTGAAAATGCTGTGTGCAGGATTTTTTTTCAGAAAAATCAAATTTCAATAAAACTCTATGCTTGAAATCAGATATAGGATTAGAAATGTATCCGGACCTAAGCCTAGTTTATTTTCTTACTGTAATTTCACATTTAAATGTAGTAACACGTTAAAATAACAGTATGACTTTTGAAGTAGAGACATGTAATGGAAAATATTGTCATTTTTAACGTACTCCATGCCTGTGATAAAACCACTTTCTTACCTCTCTGACCAGGCAGTTGTATGAGTTTAGATCTCGGTGGATAACATTCATGGAGTGCAGATAAGCCTTTGAAGGAAAGATATATATATTAGGCAAGGTTTTTACAAGAATAATGTAATAATTTTGCAGTACAAGTCTTTTATTTTAAGACTATTGACTAGAAAGACTCACCATTCCAGCTGCAATGTCTTTGGCATAACCGACTCTAATTTTCCAGGGAAAATCCTTGTCCTGCAACAAAAAGTGTGTTTGTGTATGCTGATGGTTCTCATGGAGAAACATAAAAGCTTAATTTAACTCACCATTTTTGTGATGGTCTCTCGGAGAGTTCCTCCCTGGATGTATTCAGATACAAAATGTATTCGTTTGTCTTTGTAAAACAGCCCAATGAACTTGAGAACGTTGGGATGGTCCAGACATCGCATCACCTTCACCTGTACAAATTGAGTGGGAAGCTGGTTAAACACCTCATGTTTTCTTGAAACATGTAGCCTTTGCTGCGCTCATGACCACTTACCTCCTTTAAAAAAGTCTTCTGTGTCTCTTCGTCGAAGCGTATCAACTCTTTCATCACCATTACCTCCCCTGTCTCCTGATGTGTTACCTTGAGAGTGACAAGTTGATCACAATGCTGCTGATTAAAAGCAATTTTACAACTTAAAAGGAGTGACAGTTAGGTGTACGGTTATTTACAGTGTTTTTTGAAACAAAATGATGGAAAAAGCAAAGTACCTTGACAGCCTGTCCAAAGCAGCCCTTGCCCAACACTTCTCCATGGATGAGGTCTGAAGGTCTGAAGATGCGGTGTGTCCGGTCTCCTGCATCTACTCGAAGAGACTCTGAGCGAACCATTTCTTTCTTCTGAGATAAAAGCGACAGCGCTCCAGGGGACAGCGAGCACTTATCTATACTACAGCTGCGCCTGAGAAAGAAACAAAGACTTAGAAAGGGGAGAGTATTGAGGCAAGGTAAGCTGACAGCCGTCACTTACCAAATGTTTCTGGATCTGATTCCCGTGGTCCCTTGGTGCTGAGGTGGTGAAAGGCTCATTCTGATTAGTTCATTTTGTTCATCTGGTTCTTCCCGGGGACTTGGCTCTTCCTCCAGACTTGGGAGTTTGTGGGTTGAAGTTAGTTTGTTGCATACAGAGGGGCCAGGACAAGTGATGTTATCTGGGGGACTGTCAGAGTGAAAGAGGTCTGGAGGAACCTGTGGGTTGTGCTCAATGGTCAGCTGCAGTGGTCTGCTTGTGTCCTGGATTACATGGTTTATCTACAGGAAAGGATATTTCATTGAACATTATGGTCATGTTGATATTTTTTGTCTTCTCTTTAAACTTGTGATTTTATTACGGAAGTAGTGGGTAGTTTGAGGCTTACCTCCTCTGGGGAAATATTGCGCACTGGGATGCCGTTGACCTCCAGCACTTGATCCCCAGTGTGGACAGAGGACAGCAGGTCAGAGCTGAGGACAGATGAGTCTAACCTGAGCAGAATGACAGTGATTGAATGGGTGGTGGAAAGTTGGGTGAGACATGAGGAAGGGTCAGAATTCACTCTTGTTCATGGTTAAATTCAGAAACTCACTCTGTCACAGTGACAAGAGGACTTTTGTCTTGGCTGGAATCAGTGGCTACACTCAGGCCTCGCCAGCCGACTGTATGTGGAGGGAAAGACACCAGTGCCACCATGTGTGGAGTCTTGGTGACTGGAGAAGTTGGCTTCACGTCTGATACAGCACCCTGATAGTAACAGTGGCCACTAAAGAGACAAATCAAAAGACAGCGTACATCAGAATACTACAGTCATTTGAAAAAGAGAGTTTTCACAGGACTCTCTCCAGTCCTGTGAAAAACTAAGCACACCCTTAATGCTTCCAAAGGAATTTAGAGGGAAAGTAGCAGTCAGGTGCTGCTAATCAGATGCACTTGATTAACTGATCATCAGCAAGTGTGAGCACCTCTATAAAAGCAGACGTTTGGGCAGTTTGCAGGTGTGGAGCATTCAGGTGTGTGTCAACACAATGCCACAATCGTCCCAGGAGTGGATGTCCCAGCAATCTCGCCACAAGGTTAGACCATGCAATGCTCAGTGAAACTGCAAAAAACCCAAGAGCTACATCTCCGAGTCTAAAGGCCTCAGTTAGCATTTAAATGTTAGAGTTCATGACAGTACAATTAGAAAAATTGGAAGGGCTGACAGGAGGAAGAACATGGCAGCACAGCTTAGGTTTGCAAAGTTGAACAGACCACAACACTTCTGGTTCAGAGACCTTTGGCCACAACGCACAGACCACACTTCATGGAAACCAAACACAGCATATCAGCACAAACACCTTAAACCAACTGTCAAGCATGGTGGTGGAGGGGTGATGATTTGGGCTTGTTTTGTAGCCACAGGACCTGGTCAGCTTGCAGTCATTGAGTTGACCATGAACTAAAGCTTGGCTGAAACTAGGTCATGCAACAGGACAATGATCCCAAGCACAGCAGCAAATCTACAACAGAATGGCTGAAAAAGAAAAGAATCAAGGTGTTGCAACGGCCCACTCAAAGTCCAGACCTCAACCTGATTGAAATGCTGTGGCGAGACCTTAAGAGAGCTGTGCATAAACAAATCCCAGCAAACCTCAATGAACTGAAGCAACGTTGTAAAGAAGAGTGGGTCAAAATTCCTCCACAATGATGCGAGAGACTTATAAAGTCACACATGAAATGATTACTTCAAGTTACTGGTGCTAAAGGTGGTTCTTCAAGCTACTGAATCATGGGGTGTGGTCCTTAAACCTTTTTGACATTACTGTAAATCTGTCAAAAAGAAGTTGCTTCTATTTCACTCATTCATCTTCAGCTTACAGATTTGCTAACACAGAGGACTTTCTTTCAGATTCTCACTTACCAGTACAGTTTGGAGCGTTCAATAAGAGTGTAGGTGTCTCCGTCTCCAATGACCATGTCACAGCTCATGCAAGTGAAGCATTCAGGGTGGTACTTTTGCTCTCCAGCAACCTGTTTATGCAGTAGTGTGTCAAAACACAATACAATGTTTAATCAGAGCACATTTATTTGGTTCAGTCTGAACTGTGAAACACTAGAGCTCTTTCTGTTCATTCCTGCATAAAGGATGTTTTCAGAGGATATCCTCTAGTTTGAGAGTCAAAAGAAAAAAAAATGCTTTCATACCAGGAGGAAACCAAGAGTCAGGAAGGCTTTGAATTTATGAATAATTGGTGGAGCATGCTGAGATTTGGTATTCAATATTCTGTTTGTGAATATTATATAATGCTCATTTGGTCGCTTGTTAGTTTGAACAGCTGCTAGCTTTGATCAATAAAGGAGATATTTTTAAACTAGCCCAATCGATTTGTTCCTGACAGAGTTCAGACGGTTTTGGAGCAAGTGAGCCACACAACAGAGAGGGCAGCTGGTAAGGCATTCGTCTTATGTAGCTTAGAAGTGTGTGTATACTTGTGTTTTTTCAGCCAAGAGGATCTCTTAAACTATTTCTGTGTCAGAGTGATAATATCATCAAAATAATGAAAAACAATGAATTTTACAAACGGAGCACTCACATTGCAATACTTTTAGGGGAAAAAATGGTTAGTTTTTTTTTTATCCTCTATATTTTGAGTGACTTTGATGTTACCATGATGAGTCCTGTTGCGATGGTCTCCTTGCAGCCGTGGCAGTGTCCTCCATAACGGGACCAGTAGTGCTTCTTACAATACAGCTGTCCCTCTCTTTCATAGTACCAGTGAGACAGGATACAACCACATTCACAACACCTGCAGAGACAGAGGAAAAAGGGAGAGTATGGCGTGACCGAATGAGAAAGTAGAACAAAGACATGAGCAAGAATCCAGGTTTAGATACGCTGACAAAGTAAGACAAAGTAACACGAGTCTAACGTGAGACTTGAAATCCTCACAAAGAGTATCATATTTCAATGAGAAAATAGATTATTGCCTTCTGTTTAGGCTCTTTTTAAACATGCAGTATACTATTCCACTCATAATCCACTCGTTTCTTTTCTTGTGTTGGTTGACAATATGATCTAGTCACAAAGACGCATCAAATTGCTGCACACACCCAAAGGAAATACACTTATCTTTGTCACATGGTATTGTGTTAAAATGATGCATTATGTTGATGTCACCATGACATTCAGCCTGGGGTCACATTAATATTGTTTTTTACAAAAGGACTTCTCATGCAGGGTCACTGGCAAATCACATGTTCCCCATAGAGGCACCCACTCAAGATTGCACAACAGCTAAACAAAACCTCCTAAAAAAACCCCAAACCCCCCCTGCACACACATTTCTTTAAACGCAGAACAGCATGTTCAGTTTTAGGCCTTTAAAGTCTGCAAATTACAGTAAGACTCTCATTGGTAGCCTGGCTAAAACAGAATAATACTATAGTTTGTACAATAAAGGCCCTGCTTCCTTATCTCTCCTACACTGCAGCCGGAGTGGGAGGTGACTTCCTGGGCCGAGTACTGGTCCAGGTTTCCTCTCCCCAAACCTCAGCTGTAAATGCCTTGCTGTTCTTACATAAGGGATTAAAAAGGTTGCTTCATATTGAGAATAAAGTAGTGGACTCAACATTCCTGTAATGATGATTTTATTTTTTTTTAGATTTTCTTGATTACATGATAAAATAGGCACTATTATCCTAAGGCGGTGTTAAATCTCGTAACACAACTTAAAGCAATAATTGATTCTGTTGTTGTTGCTGTTGTGGTTTTTGTATTTTGTCACAGAAAACTATACCCAGGTCTTCCCTTTTTTTCTTTTTACACCAAATGAACTAGTTTTGTTCACGTTTAGGTTCATGCTGACAGTGTAGCACACCGCTTCTTCCCTTGCATGTGGGATACCTTTTTCTGACAGCACTAGGAAGCGCTGTTAGAGATTGAGAACTTAGACCTGCTTCTCTAATTAAGCAATAAAACTCAAATGAAACCGTCAGACTGCTGCAGGTTTATTTTCGACCTCGCGTCTTTGTTACTGTGCTGCAGGCGACGGATGTGAAACCTTCCAGCTTCACATCTGCGATTCCGCTAAAGCATCTGCTTGCAAGAAAACCTGGAATCGGTTCAGTTGTTTCTACTGCCCCTCCCTCCCCTACACACACACACACACACACCCATTGACATTTCTCTTTCTCCACCTTAAAGCCTTCCTGCATCTGGTTCATAACTGATCTCTTATCATTATCACACCATTCATAAAACTCCCCTGTGTTCTTCTGTCTCTAAAGATGTTATGATGTCAGGACCTAACCTCGGTCAAATGTTAACAATCCAATGACGTACTCTCCTGCCACAGTTTCCTCCGTGTTGTGTGTGTGTGTGTGTGTGTTGTTGTTGTGGCAGACTTCCTTTAAAAAAAAAATAGCTCTTTAAAAGATTTTTTTTAACCTAATTGTTTCATGCTGGATATTTCACATATTCTTTTGTTAAATGCAAGAATTTGTGTGCTAATTCTTATGCTTTGGCCTGAGGAGCAATAGTTACTGACTGAGTAAACAAATGATAATTGCTCTGCTTGAATTTCTTGCGAGCCTGTTTGTTGTTAAAGTTTCACAATCTGTTCAGACATGTTTTTGGTCACTGTGAACGTATTTTGTTGTGGCAGACTTCTGTTTGAGGAAGTATACATGCAGATGTTGAGCTAAAGTTTCCTTATATTCTTGTTTTTCTCTTCCTTTGACACTCTTTCATACACTTCCTCTCCTTTCTCTCACTCTCACCGAATAAAGATTGTGGCTCTTACCGTCCTTTCGTGCCTCGCCGAAACCTCTGGTCCCGTCGTGACATTCTGCCTTGCCCGTTAACCGATAGACAGCTGTCAAACACAGTCCACCCAGTTAAGAAAGGAGCTTGTCAGCTGCATGTGTTTGTGAGCGGATCATACACCTACTCTGCTGTGACTCGCGGCAGGCGTTGTCTTTCTCTTTCCATGTGTTCAAAGGTTTCCTGTGTATATTGAGTTCCCTTTCTAATGTGAAGAGTAGCTGTGTGAGAAAAGAGTCTGACCCACTGACACCAGCTGGCCCGTTTCCCCCTGCTGGCTGCTGAGAAACAGACCTATCTCATTAGAGACGTCCTTCCTCCCCCTCCCCCTCTTGCTACGTCCAGTATGTAGACCTCTACAAGATATAGTTACACTCTTCTGCAGAGTCCAGCAAATTTAGGAGGGTTAATCTCACAGAGTCTAAAACGTGAACCTAAATGAGTGCTTATGTGATAAGTGGTGTGAGAAGTGATGTGGATGTGTGTGTGTGTGTTTTGAAATAAGCCGTGTTCCCATCAGCGCAGGCATAATCTCTTTATGAATGCCCCAATTACTGCACTGACCAGATCCTGCAGTAAAGAACTCCATTCATCACACACAACAAACAAAGAGGGAGAAACCAGTTAAAGCATAAGTATTGGGAACAGCTCAGAATAAGACAAACAAAACCATTGATAGTGTTTAGTATCAACCTCAGTGTGTCCATGAGTGAGTGCCTCTCAAACCAAAGTTATGACCTAATGTACTCTAGATTTCCAGTAGGGAATATTTTATGTTTTGTTTTGCAGTAGATTTTCTCCCAGTCAATTCAAGAACTTCAGACTAGCAGTGGTAGCAGTGATATACTATATCTGCATATGCATGCTTTTATTGCCCAGTGCAGGCAAACCTGCGCTGCAGACTGAAAGGCAGAAACAGGTGTAGGTGTATGGAGGAGACCCTTCTGTCATGAAACTGATACTGCCATAAGTTTATGTGACTTTCTATTACTGTTTCTGTTTAATCTGCATCCTTGGTTGCACCCTTTTGATCATGTCATGTTTTCAGAACTGTAACAAAGAGGTGTTTTATTACTTGTTTAGAGTAATGTGTATTTAACTCTTAAATACTTATTGATTATTTAATGAACATTTTAATGATTTGTGTGATTCTGTCTTCCAGGCAGCTACTCTGTGTATGGCGGGCAGATAAAGAGACGACATTAGCCACAAATGCAATTGACTATCATGTGGTCAAGAAAAGTGTGGGTAATGTATTTGTGCAATTATTGTGAACGTGGGTGCTGATTTTAGTGCAAATGGATTTGTGGTGTAGCAATCACTCACTTCTCTTGATGCATGCTCAATCACTGGCAATCACTCACTTGTTTTCCCCTTTGTTTTCTCCAGGGTGTTTGGGCAAATGTCCCCCCCCAGGGGTTTGAACACTATTTAAAGGTTCTGGGTGAGACCAGTGAGGAAGCTGGGTAGGGGAGTTGCTTGGGGTTTTTAGATGTTATTTGGGATTTGTAGTGTTATATGGTTTTAATGCATATATGGGTTTATGGATACTTTTGAGTGATAGTTTAAATTATAAATTATAATATAAAAATGATTACATGGGTTAATTGTCTCTTTGGAAAGTTTGGAAACACCCCTGGCATGTTATGTGCAAAGTGTGGCTCATCAGCAGCAGAGTATAAAGGGGTGCCAACTACCCAACTAGTGCAGTTTTGTTCTTGCTGCTGGAATAGGTCCCTACTGCTCCATCAAGTTGCTGTGTTAAGCTTTGTGAATTAAAGCTTTGATAAACAAAAATAACAAAACTTGGGGGTACTAAACACTGTCTCTGCCTACATTGATTGTAGCCCGGCTGCTCATTGATCATTTGTCACAAGGACTTATTGAGTTAGTTGTTCACCTCTGTTGTAAACTGCATAATGAACAAATTATCAGTAAAAGCTCCAACTTGGTGTTGAAGCCCTCATAATAAATAGATTATGTTTACCAGGCTTCACTGTTGTAAAACTTCTGGGTACCATGACAGGTTGCGCTACACAGCTATACCCAATTATTCTCGTCTTTCTTCTTTGTCCACCAAAGAAACTATTTTTGTATTAAAATGTTGCTTCTTTTGTAATGTTTCATGGCAGAAAATGCAAATATTACACAAGCTGTGTGTAGGATCACTTTTTCTAACACCATAGGAACTGTCTTCACTGTTAAGGAAATAAATTGAGTAAGATTATGCAATCCTAGGGTGGCACAGTGCTGCAGTGGGTAACACTGCCTCACAGGAAGAGGGTTTCTGTTTTCAACCTGCTGGTCAGCGGGGGCCTTCTTGTGTGGAGTTTGCACGCTCTCCCTGTGTCTGCATGGGTCCCTAGTTCTCCAGAATCCCCTGAGCCAGGTGTACCTGGCTTCTTGTCCTATGACAGCTAGGATAGGCTCCATCCCCGCCATGGGTCTCAATTGGATGAGTGGTTAAAAAAATGGATAGATGGATGGGCGATGCTTTCTCCGACCCTGGCCTAATGTCACTTTTACCACACCCAAGACACCAATAGATGTTCCCTAACTCTAGACACATGGTATTTTGACCCAGACTTATAGGATTTCTATTTCTGTTTAAACTAAATTGATGTGGCTTGCCCCATTGGCTGAAACAACAGTTTCATTTTAAGGCCTTGATAGTGTCTTTTAGTTACAATTGAAAAGCAGCCTAATGCACCATTAAAGTGTCTCTAACCCAAACAAAGAGCAGATACTTGCCTTTATATGCACATTGTTCCTACTCAGGTCAAGCTGAAGTGGAATGCCAAAATGGTTTCATAGCCCCTTTCATTTGACTTCTAGGCCTATTCAGTTGTGTAACTAATGTCACTCAACGTCCTCACAAATACCCCACAGCAATGTTGGTTCCATTAACAATCACTAACCCTTCTGACTGAGTTATGACACTTGACCTGCGTTACCAAATTAAGGAATGCAGACTTTTAAAATGACCTGGCAAGTGTACAGACTCCTTATGTGGGCCCCGTGTCATTAACTGGTTTTGACTCAGCAGTGCCCACTCTTTATTAGCACCTGCACACTCACTACAACCTTTCATAAGAGTTGTTTTTTCAAAGATTTTGTACAGCATCCATAGCTAATTGTTCACTCTTCATATGAGTCACCTTGTACACAAAGCTTGACTGCTGTTCTGCATTTTTTTTATACTCCCCAAACCACAGTTTGTTTCCTTTCTCAGTACAGCCTACCTGTGGTTGAACCCGCCACAGCGTGCTTAAACCACCATCTACTTCTGAATGTTGAGCTTCCACTTCTTACCAAGTGGCTAAACCCCTACTGGTTGTTTCATTCTGTGTTTATATGCAGGATGCAAAATTATTCCAGTAGCTACAAAATAATAACATGAAGCAGCTGTCGTTGGTCATCTCTTTACTTCGGCGAGCATTGTCAGAGAGTGTACAAAAGTACATAATTTTCTTCATAGGCCACATAAAAAAAAAGTACAGATGTTAAAAACACATATTGAGCTACGTGACCAAGATGCACATGTGCTCAAATGCAAGACGAGATTCACTCACCCCTCTTTTGACCCACTGACATCACAGACTGCATTGTGAGTCAGCACACATTCAAGGACAATGTAGAAAACAAAGCACTTATATTCATCATAGTAGTACATGAGTTTAAAAACTGTTAAAACACTCACACACAAAATGACTAACTCAAATATTTTAGTACTGTAATAATGCACTTGACTTTGTAAAATGAGGCTAAATAGAGTTCTCAACATAATTTAAAAAGCCTAGTAAACGTGAACAGTTTCCCAACAGTGTTAAAGGAGGTTCATGAAGAGAAGGAAAACACAGTAATCAGTACTCCTCAGATGTCATGTACTCTTGTCACATTTAGCTTGAATGCTTACCTCAACAGCAAATGTAAAAGCTAAAACTAAGCCCCTTCAGAAAGTCAGGACAAATACACCCTCCTAACAAAGAAAATATATGCACGTTAACCAAAATTTTACATTTATACCATTTAGTGTGACGTAGCTATAAAACAGTGCCTTTATGTTGTGAATGGAATGGAAGAATCTCACAGGTGGGCCTCAACTAGTATCAATGAGGATCCCCAGGCTCCATTACTGATACTACTGAGGCCTGAGTACAGCTAACATGAGCATAAGCGGCTTTTCAAGGATCAAAAAACTACCACTACTGCATAAAATACTACTGTCATTTTTTCCTGCGACAGCAGCTGTCCATTTGCTTGTCTGTACAGTCTAAGTGTTTGTACTCTGATGTAAAAGCTGCAAACAGTGAATTATCTGCTCAATCTGCAGACATAGCCCAGTCTAACCGGGTAAAAGTGTTGCCTTGTGGGGTTTTTTTACACATTGTGTCAGCATGCAGACAGGTCTGAAGGAGCTGCCCTGAGGGAGTCCTTGGTATCAGTCTTAATCCAGAGGATTCGTGATGATACTTGCATAAGAATACAAAGGATATTCAGCGTAGCAATGATAAACAAAAACTGCTGAAAAGAAATGCCAATTCCTCATTGTAGTGGTTCTCAACCTGATCATCAGGCATTTCAAGGTTATTCACTGGGGGGCAAAAAATTTGTGAATAAGAAGTTGGACCTTTTTTGTGAAATGGACATTTCTTAATTTGACCAAAGTAAAATCGCTTAATTATCAAAAAAAAAGAAAAAAGGCATGTAACAGGGACACATCTCATCAATCTGCAGTCTGCACCATCACCTTATGGGGAACCCTAATAGGTTGAGAACCATTGTAACCTGGTATAAAACCTAAGCAAATGAAAAGGTAACAAGCGGGATGTGCTGAAGCTTTAGCTTCTGTGGCAGGTAAGACATTTACAGTGTGGGATCATGCAATAGCACCACTGTTGTTTTAATGAGGTCACTTCCTGTCTGTTGGTCTTTCTCACTTCCTCCTACGGCCAGCTCCTAAAAACCGGAACAAAGAGAGCATTATTCTTCCCTTTGCATGCTACGTGGATGTTGTTTAAGTAAGATTTACACTGTTCATCCAGACCAACATAAAATCACGATGGTTAAGTCACACTTTACACTAACAAGACGGTTTGGGTCACAATAGCTTCCAACACATATTTCCTCAGATATATATATCTATCTCTATCTCTATCTCTATCTCTATCTCTATCTCTCTCTCTCTCTCTCTATATATATATATATATATATATATATCTCAGAGGGTCAGATGTTAATTTCTCATATAACCACAAAGTTCCTGTATTTGTGGGTGTTTGACTTTGTTGTAAGTTTTGAGTATGTCACTTCTGTGGAAACCATTTTTGGACCAGAGTAAATTTAGAGAGAAGTGTGATAATTTACTCTAGAAGCTGCTCCCCATTTTTATGAATTTAAAGTGTATGGAGGTCATTTTCAAGGAGAATAATAA
>VUQS01055089.1:0-15851 GCA_015108495.1 Heterochromis multidens | reverse complement strand
TTTGTCATATAGCAAAAAGTTTCCCATTATGTAGCTTACTTTGTTTTTGTGTTGTCTGCCCATATGTACATGTGCCTATCCTGTTGTCACAAAGATTACGGCCACTGTTACCTTACTGAAACACTTAACACAAAGGTTGAGTAGTATAAATTGAAGTGGTTACATTTAATATTCCAAAGCTCAGTTTCACTGTGACATCATAAAAACACTTTTCTCCAACTTTTCTTCAACCCTTCAAGCTAATGAACAGAGGGAGAGTTTGATCTTGAGTCCTGAGCCGGTAGTCCTGTGTGGACCTGTGTGGTCCACCTTTAAACTGTGTCGGTTGTATTGATCTTCAGTTCTGCCAGGCTTAAGAGGTGGATGAAGTATCCACCTCCAAGAGACTTGGATGTAAACTGCAACTTGATAGGTAGCAATACAACTGGTCTAGTTTCTTAATTTCTGGTCTAATACATGTGTGAAAACAACTCTACAGTGTGTCCCGGGAGGTGTGTTAATGTGCACTTGTATTTCTTTGCAAATTTTCTTTCAAGTTGCAACACCTGAAGTCAGAAGAAATTATCATTATGAGTCCTGAAATAAGTCTGAATCATATCTTCTTATTATAATATACAAAATCTCTGTCTGTCTGTGTGTTGGTTTCTTTGTCTGCAAACTCCTCCTATACCATCAGGAGTTGAGCAACTAAACGTGGCAAATACATCTCAGGCTCCCGAAGGCTCTCATCTATATCAGATATTATGACGTCATCATGTTGCCTAGCAACCACCTAGCAACAGGCTAAAATGGACCCCTTTTTAGCATTTATGCACCTTATAAAAACACTGAATCAATTTTATTTGACAACATTACCATCTAATTTATATCCACAAAAGTTGATATATGCATGATATGATGCCATCATGTTATCTGGCAACCAAAAGGGCTAAAATGACCTGTTTTTTAGCCATTATGATCCTGCAGCATCTTATGAAAGCATCCTATTGTTTTAATTTCACAACAGTAACATTTAATTTATATCCACTAAGGCTGAATTATACATGCCTCGTAACCACCTAACAACAGGCTAAAATGACCAATTTATAGCTTACAATTAACATCTGAAAACCTCTATTTTTTTTTAAATTTATCTCAATTTGATTAAGTACATCTGTTTGCCAACAGCACGTACAGGCCAGATAATACTGTAAAAAAAATGCAGTGAATAACATTGTAGTGATATGGCTATGACTTTTACCTCTGTAGCCCCTGGCTCCAACTAAAGCCTGCATGGCTGCATATTTGGCTGCCTTCTGTGCCTTGGCTGAAGGTTATGAAAAACAAACAAAAAACAAACAAAAACAACAAAACAGTGTTTAAGATACTTAATCATCACTAAATATTTTGAAAGCATGCATACTTTCACAGTTATCCTTCTGTTTTACTTAATATATTTCACTAGCAAGATAAGTAGTAGGAAATAATAATAATAATAATAATAATAATATGTTCATCCAATGTACATCAGTTTATGTGTTAGTGTATCTGTGGGTTAATGGTAGACCAATGTTGTTAATGGGAGCATGCTTATTCCAGAGGATACAATGAGTTTTCTTACATTTTTGTCCAGCCCCTGCATACCCTAGAGAACAATAACAGGAAAGATAAAGTCATAATAAACAACTGAAACTTTACAATGGAATTTCTTTTCTTTTTTTTAATCTCAGAATAGCACTAGGATAAAATAATTTTGTGTTTCCTGTTAGTCTCAGTTTATTTGCTTATTACTTACTTATGATTTCACTAAAATGAGTACGCTGACTATTAGAAAGAGAACATGTGTGATAAAATCTGTCTTACCTGGATAACCTCCTACACCCAGTCCACCATAGCCAGGACCAGCAGCACTTCCTGGAAGGATTAACACATTACAGCTTGCAATGCACTTCTTCTCTAAATCAGTCAAGGATGTGCTGTGCTTGCTGTGCAGTGCTCTGAATTTTGTTGATTTTGATGTTTTCAGATTTATCAAAAGCACATTATCATAATTTGAATTACTATATTTTCACATTAACTGACCTGGTCCCCCACCTGGTAGTCCTCCTACTCCTTGGCCAATTCCTCCAGGACCTCCTACCCCTCCTGTTCCTCCTGCTACACTACCTAAAGAGATAAGTGGGTATGAATGAGAAGTATGCTCACACCTTAATTAACATGGTCTTGTGAAACTGTAAGGCCCAAATGAACATCATATTACTCAGTGGATCATAGACACTTGGGAGATTTTTAAAAAATAAAACACATTTCCTTATTCTTACTATCAGTCCAGATAGGTTTGGAAAAGGCCCTGAAAATACTGACAATTAGAATTTTATCTAATCAAAACTGTAAATTAGAGACTACAGATATAGATAACTATTTTATAGAGAGCTATAAAGTTTTAATATAGGAGATCTTGTTTTACAGACTTGTATCATATTTACAGCATTTTACAAAAAAAAAACCAGATTGTTTGGAGAAAAATAAGAGGCTGCCCTTTTATATTTAGTATGCTGACACACTTCAACTAAGTCACTAAGAACATTTTAGAGCAGTCCAACTTTCATGTCACTAATATCAAGAATATCTGTATTATAATATGTTGTATGCTAATGTTTTACTTTCCTTTATAAACTGGAAACTTACCTGGGCCACCTCCAATGACGCCTCCTGTTCCAGTACCAGGAAGAACTCCGACTCCCCCTCCTAATGAACAGTGGTGTAGTTAATGTATGTTAAATTACATAAATGACAAATAATACAATAGTATATATGTTTTGAACTAGGTAAATAGAGCAACATGAAACCACAAAGGAGACTGAGCTGTAGTCCACTTTTATTAATGGAATAAAGGGATATTTGGTCTTTCAAATAATCATAATAGTCCATCATACATTATAGTATGTAAATATAACAAGAGCTCCTATCTTTCAGTTTACTTTATGACAAGACTTGAATGCTTTGACAAACACATAGTGTGAGATACTGCTTTCATGGGCTCCCACCACATAGTGAACCAGACCTTAAGATTCAGTTCCTGTTGCTTTTTGCTGCAGCTTACTCCTATGCATGATTTAAGGTAGTGTTGACCAATCAGAAACTCAATTTCATGCTTCCACAAAGTTAATTAATTGTTTAATTTTAAGTGTCTCCCTGACATAACCCACATTAAGTTTGTGCAAGTGGTAGTACTTTGAATGTAGAGGGTCTGATAACAAAATATATCAGTTACTATCAAAAGCTTCTAAGTATCAGAGAATTTTACCTGGTCCGTAGCCAGCTCCACCCAGCGATGAGCCGTAACCTAATTTAGAGGGCTTTCTTGTCCCAAGTGTTTGGCCAGAAGGTCCAAAACCACCAGGTCCAGTACCTCCTGGTCCAAAACCACCAGGTCCAGCACCTCCTGGTCCAAAACCGCCAGGTCCAGTACCTCCTGGTCCAAAGCCACCAGGTCCAACACCTCCTGGGCCAAAACCACCAGTTCCAGTACCCCCAGTTCCACCGGGGCCATATCCTCCTCCTAAGCCTCCTGCTGGAAGAAAAGTTCAACCCTATTAACACAGTTATAAACCATATAAATGTCTAAAAGGACCATTAACAACCCTAGTCCTAACTGAAGCCTCACCTGTTCCATAACCAGCTCCTCCATAACCTGGAACAGAGAATGAAAAAAGGTTTGATGAGACAGCACATTTCTTATGACATGAAACTTCTGATAGGTATCACTATCAGTATATCATCTAGCTTATCATTCTACTTATATGATCCTTACTCACCAGATTTAGGAGGTTTTCTTTTTCCTTGGCCTGCCTGTCCAAATCCTGTCCCTGTGCCGATGCCACCCGGTCCAAACCCTCCAGTTCCTGTGCCAACACCACCTGGTCCAAACCCTCCTGTTCCTGTGCCAACACCACCCGGTCCAAACCCTCCAGTTCCTGTGCCAGCACCACCCGGTCCAAACCCTCCAGTTCCTGTGCCAACACCACCCGGTCCAAACCCTCCAGTTCCTGTGCCAGCACCACCCGGTCCAAACCCTCCTGTTCCTGTGCCAACACCACCCGGTCCAAACCCTCCTGTTCCTGTGCCAGCACCACCCGGTCCAAACCCTCCAGGACCATATCTGCCAGGCCCAGTACCTGTTGCACCAGGTCCAACTCCTGTACCTGAAATTCAGCCATAGCTTTTTGGTAACCCTATCTTGGTTTTACAAAAGCAGACATAGTTTTAACAGGCCAAGGTGTACACTATCTGGAGGTTTTAAGTTTAAAAGTTCTTTTCAGTATGTTTGTACCTGCCTCAGAGAAGAGGCCTCTGAAATTAAAAGCACTGTCTTGCTTTTAATTTGAAGCAAGCAGAGAAAGTATAACTATGTGCTCAGCTAATAACAGCCTGTATTTAGATTTAGATATTTCATTTAAATGTCATCAGAGCATTGAAGGAGAGCAATGTAAGAATATAAAGTGTATAGTTTATCATAACACACAACAGAGCAGATAGCACTACTTGTTATTTACTGCTTTTCAGACAATATGTGTAATGGCTGGTAGATGTTGGATTTTATATACAAAGACAAATAAGTGCTTTGTAAAGTCAGACAAAAACACATTTCATCAGTGATTAAGTATAAATTCTCACCTTGTCCAAAGCCAGTTCCACCCAGTGAGGATGATCCATAGCCTGTCAACAGGAGTTAACAGCTTGAATATATCTTATAACGTAATTTTTAAAAATAATTTTATTTATTTTTTTACATTATACCAGCATAGTGGAGAGAAAAAAAGGAGGATGATACATAGGAGAAAAACATGCAGCAAATGGACCCCAGCTTGGATTTGGATCAAGGATCTGCTTCTCAAAGTTCTAGTCCCCCAACCACTCAACTACTGGGGCCATATTATATACTACTTTATTAAATGTTGCTAGTGATAAATACTTGCTTATTATACCTGATTTAGGGGGTTTTACTGGCCCACCAGGTCCATAGCCACTTGGTACTGTGCCGCCTGGCCTTGCTCTGGCACCACCCAGCCCGGTCCCAGTACCACCCAGTCCGGTCCCGGCAGTGCCAAGACCAGCTCCACCTGCTCCAGTGCCACCAGGTCCATAACTACCTGCACCAGGGCCGCCAGGCACAAAGCCACCTGGTCCATAACCTCCTGTACCAGAACCCACTCCACCTGGTCCAGTCCCATATCCACCAGGTCCAAACCCAGTACCAACAGCTCCTGCTCCATAACCTAAAAAACAAACATTGTTTAATTTCAGTTTTCTCCATAAATGCCTTTATGTACACTTCTGTGTATCCATTGCATCATACTTTTTGGTGGTTTTCCAGTGCCAGTACCCAGTCCTGGACCTGTGCCATATCTAGAACCTGGATAACAGATTTAAAATAAACAGTTAATAAGTTACAAACTATTTAAATTAGATGTTTGTTTTTTTTTTTAAATCAAAGTTAACTTACCATCAGGTCTTACACCTCCACCATATCCCCCCAATCCACCACCAACTCCACCGGGGCCTACTCCGGCTCCTCCTCCTACACCACCTACGCCTCCTGGACTAGTTCCAACTCCGAGGGCCCCACCACCGCCAGGACCACCAATGCCTCTGCCTCCAGTTTTGCCACCATAGCCTCCAGGTCCAGTTCCAAATCCACCAGGCCCAGCACCATAGCCACCTGGACCAGCTCCATAACCTCCTGGTCCTGTGCCATAACCTCCTGGACCAGTCCCATAGCCACCGGGGCCAGCTCCATAACTGCCAGGCCCAACCCCACCTTGGCCCCCTGCTCCAAGAGTCCCATATGCTGATGGAAAGATAAAAGCACTGAATGGACTGGGTAGTATCTTTTATAGGTAAAGATAAAAAAAAAAAGCCTTAATTAAAATGAGGAGAATATAATTTGACAGTTTATAAACCTTTGCCTGGTTTTGCTACTCCAGCTCCAGTTGGGAAACGAATGCCTGTGAGTGAAAAACCAAATATTCTTTACTGTGGGCTGTTTAACTATAAATTTGCTGGAATTTAGATGTTAAGGGTAGTTTTAGTTAGCGTACCTCCCCCTGGTAAAACGTCAGCACCATAGCCTGTAAAAGATAATGTGTAAAATGCAATAATTGGGAATCACTGTGTTACTGTATTACAGGGATTTAAGTTTGGAGTGGATACACAAACATTTTGGGGGCCACAGCATGACTGCACCTCACCTCCTGTTCTTACTCCACCAGGCCCACCAGCCCCAGGTACCAAGCCACCTCCTCCAGGACCTCCACCCACTGCTCCAGGACCTCTTTCAGCTGACCCAGGACCGCTTCCAACTCCTACTCCCACTCCTCCTGGTCCACCACCTGCGCCACCTGTTACGGTCCCACCAGGTCTATAGGCTACATTTTAAAAATGTGAAGATAAATTAGATGTTTTCCTCCAGTGGGTGAATTTTTTTTATTCTTCATGACTGTTTTTTGTTATATTTGTTAGCCATGACAAGTTGCAAAAGTGAAGGTTTGCATTGTCCATAGATATTGGATTGGGCTAAATGCCAGACAGTTAAAACTGATTTATTAAGTTGGCATAAGTGGCACCTTTAGGTGGTTTTGGTGTTGCTCCTACTGAACCTCCTGAACCAACTCCAGTTCCAGTAGCAGGGCTGTCTCCTCTTCCTGTTGTTAAACCACCTGAAACACCTCCTGCAACTCCTGCACTGGTGGGACCCCCTCCTACTCCTCCCAGTCCCCCAGCTGTGCCCGCTGCACCACCTCTATATCCATCAGGGCCTCCTTCTCCATCACCTTCACCTGGTGTGTCACCTCTGGGAACACCTACAGACAGAACCAAGATAATGTCCAGTTTTCAATGTACTGTAGAACTAAGAAGAAAACCACAGATTGCTAAAACTGTTAAGTACCTGCCACCCGTGCAGGTGATCTGACCCTTCTCTGTACAGTCGTTATTCTGTCTGTAGCCATTTTTGCTTGTGTTTATCACTCACATCGAGTAACTTTTCCTACGGCTAATCTCTTGTTTTGAACATGTGATCAATATAAGTAAGTTATCCCTAAACTTAATTTCTAAATGATAATTTGTATCCTATTTTAATCACCTGGGGGTTTGAGAGGCTTGGCTCCAGGCAGTGACCCGCTTGAACGATCACCACCAGAACCTGCAAAAAGGTAAAATTTGAGAAATATCTGTGAATAATATTGCAAGGAATGCAGCCAAGAAACACCGTGCACTGCGTCTTGTTTTCATGCACCTCACCTGTAGGGGGAAGTCCTGTCCCACCTGAATTTAAAAGACAGAAATATTCAAGGGAGTTGCCAGAGTGATAAAGTCAGTTAAATATGACACAACTGTGACTGCAGTGACTGCTGATATCTTTGTATCTTTCAGAACTTTGTGAGCCACATTGACCTACTTACCAACACCTGCTCCAGCTGTTTGAAACAAGAAACACTGTTAAGAAAAATCCTGAAAGCAGTTATTTAAACTTTAGCCTGACAGTTTATGGAGGTTTACATACCACTTGGTTGCACAGCTCCACCACCAACTGTAACACCAACAATAAAGGTTTATTTGTAAAGGCATAATTCTGAAACAATTAAGCAACATATTTTCAAAAGCAATTGCTTTGAGTCTGCTTCAATCTTCAGTTGTTAACTAGTGTCAGGCTGCCGTGCAATATTCTCTGGTCCTAATTCTGTGATAAAGACTCACTCTCAGGTAAACCTGTGACAGCATTTGAGTGGAGAAATAAGGTGAGCCACATCAAAAAGGAGTGAGTGTGCACTGTATGCTCACGGGCAGTTTTATGTTCAAATGCATGTGCTTTTTCACACTCCATAGTCCACTACTGTTTAGAATAACCTCTGTTAACTTCCCACAAATAACATCTCAGTGTTGTTATACAAACTTACCAGGGGTCACTCCTGTAGATCCTGTAGAATATAGGAAGAAAACTATCAGTTTTATTCTTTAAAATACAAAGGAGAGAGGTAAATTTGCTGATCCCTTGCAGATGTTGCATGCTTCACAGTTAGAACATGTTTCTGTGTGCCCTAAAATGTCACCAGAGTTTAAGCTGTAATGTTATAACCTTTAAATTTTGCTTAGTAAATACAGATTTCCCATCAGGAAATTTAAATCTTTTTGAGAACACTCTTTTGACCCAACAGTTGCCGCAGTGATGTCTGAGCTAACTATGGTGCCACTTTACTGGCCTGTAATCACCAGTAAAGTGACACCTCTAATGCTTTGTAACACTAGTAGGATACAAAGATATTTATTGCCTTTCATTGTCATCAGTTCATGCAGCTTTTTGCATTTCCTAAATGCATTATGAGAGCTGTCATCTACTGCAAGTTTGGTAGCTACGAGAATATTACAACCAATTTAGACTGCTTTATAAATGGCCACATGGTGGCACTGTCCACCCCAAAATCTAAGAAATGCTGCTCCTTTGATTTACAGCAAATGTAGCTGAAATCTATGTAATGGTCTTGGAGGTGTTCTTCTGATACAAACAGGTAAGCAATGAAAGAATGGACAAATACACAGCTATTGACTGAACTCTGACAGAAATGGATAAACATGCAGGACTTCCAGACAAACATGCAAAATTTCTGACCTGGAAGTGTTGTCCCATTGAGCCCTGTTATATAAAGATAATTTAAATAACATAAATGGAAAGAAGACTGCTGAGATGACAGAAAGTTTTGACCAATATAAGAATTTTACATTAATACTAATATTTCTGAAACACTTGGTTCAACCAGTAACTAAATAAATTAGCATATGCATGTATCTGTATTTTGAATCTGTAGCATTAATGACCAAAAATACCTGGCTTGGGTCCAATGATAGGGATTCCTGTTCCACCTAGGCCATCTCCATCACTTCCTGTACCCATTGGTCTGCCACCAACACCAGTACCTCCTGTTTTAATAATTATGTAGGAATCTTTTCACATGTGGAAACTTATGTCCAACAAATATGTGTAAATAAAGTTTTTAAAATTTTGCTTCTTTGTTTGTGCACCATCTTCTACAACCATCAGAATATTATAGCTCCTGACTTGACTGATTGTGAGAATTGTCATTTGCACAAAGTCTGTGGATGATTTCAACATAAGAATCCAGAGAGTTTCACACACCCTCTCCACCAGGACTTCCAGACCCCTCTATCACAGTGTCAATACCATCACCTGGAAAAAGGACAGAATAATAAAAGGACTGGGATTAGAAAATGGCACTATAAGTAAAGTCAAGAATGATTTGTAATATAAACAATCAAATAACAACCACATTAAAAGTGAAACCCTGTGAGTTCATAGTAAAACGTGACTTATATTTGTATTTCGATTGTGTGTGTTTACTCTAACACTGCACTAATACCTTCTGTTGCCGGAGTTGGTGTGCCTCCTGTGTCTTCAAGTCCTCCTCCTGATCCAGCAATAGATTTTCACTCACAAATTGTCATAAATGATATTACTGTAACTCATACATGAATTTTAATCCTTAACACAGAGGCTCACCACTGGGTCTGGTTGTTGTCCCTGCGCTGCTGCCAGTGGTGGTTCCATTCGCTGAAACACCAGGTCCGGTGCCTGTTCCTGCTCCTGTAGTGCTGGTTCCTGTTCCTGCCCCGGGTACAACTCCACCAGGTTGCCCTACAGTTTATAAAAGAGGTAAAAATCAAAAGAGGTGCTTATAAAGTTTACTCATAATTTTCTACTTGACACAGTCTTGTCAAACTACACCTTACCGTACTTTGCAGCTTTAGATCCAGTTGTGCCATAACCTGAGGGTCACAACAAATCAAACATGGTAAAAACAAGGTGATTTAAAGAAAACTTCAGAAACTGTAAAAATAGTGAGTGTAGTGCTTGTTATATATTACTTTATCTGACTGGGAGGATTTTTCTTCCTTATTTTGAAACAAAAAAATAACACTTTTTGTGATTAAAATTTAAACTTTGAAAAACCCTCATAACACTCTGAGTACGGCAAAGAATGTGGGTAACTACTGCCACAAATATACCACACTGTCTTTTTGCTGTCAGTACTCAGCCTTAAACCAAGTAGGAATGCTAGAGTGGGAACAAATTTTCACAACTGAGTAAATAAAACAGTTTGATTATTTTATCACAGTGCAATTACTGCAGCGACGCATTGTCATAACCACTACTGTCCTCCTATGTACTCATGCATCCAAAGGTTTAAAAGCACTAATAAACATGGCAGAACCATACTGTGATTCCAATATTTTGACATATTACTGTTTAACAATACATTTCTACGTAATTTCTACTGCCATGTATAGAACCTGATCTTCTTCTTCTTCCTCTTTTGACTGGTCCCTCTCCCTAGCATCCTACTCTGTCACACCAACTCTCTGCATGTCCTCCTTCACTACATCCATGAATCTTCTCTGTGGTCTTCCTCTTTTCCACCTGTCTGACATCTTCAGCATCCTTTGTCCAATATATCCACTATCCCTCCTCTGCACATGTTTAAACCATCTCAGCTCAACTTGAACTGTCCCTCTGATATACTCATTTCTAATCTTGTCCATTCTGGTCACTCCCAATGAAAATCTGAGCACCTTCAACTGTGCCACCTCCAGCACCATCTCCAAACCATACATCAAACCATCTTGTAAACCTTCCCTTTCATGCTTGATGCTTTCCTTCTTTCACAAATCACCCCTGACACTCTCCCCCAACTCCACCCTGCCTGCACTCTTTTCTTAACCTTGCTTGTGTTCTGTCCATTGCTTTGGATGGTTGACCCCAGGAATTTAAACTCATCAACCTTCATTACCTCTGCTCCTTTCATTTTCACCTTGCCACCTGTGTCCCTCCCACTCACACACATGTATTCTGTCTTTCGTCTACTGACTTTCATTCCTCTTCTCTCCAGACAATACCTCCACCTTTCCAGGCTCTCTTCCACCTGCTCCCTACTCTCACTACAAAATGTACCTGTTGATTTGTTTTATTTCCAGGCCAGGTGTAGTTCAAAGGGCTTGTTGTGCAATCTATTGATAGATGGCAACAAATGACTAGACTTTTAACGTGGCCCCGACAAAGCTACATAGACACTGCTGAAAACAAACCTAGGCCTCCAGTGCCAGGTCCAAAGCCTCCTGGTCCATAGCCACCTATAAAATTACATAATAAGATAAAAAAACAAAATAAAATATTTAACAAAATAAAACTTGTAACTGCATATATAAAATCCTCCAATTGGAGGTTAAAAGAATGATCACAATTGGAAAAAACAAACAAACAAAAAAACATCAACTTTGTTGTAAACAGTACAAAAACAACTCACCACCATGTCCTGCTCCACCTCCAAGTACTCCACCTGTGCCTGCTCCACCTGGGCCTTCACCAAAATCGTATAAAGGTAGTTTTGCTTTAACAGGAATTTGGATTCAACATCCATCATGTATTCATAAAAAAAAAAAAACATTCATACCATATTTAGCAGGTTTTGATCCATGTCCATAACCTGTAAATAATCAAAAATAATTTCATTTTAAAGACTCTAAAAAGCTAGAATCACAAAATTCTAATTCAAAATTAATTTTGAGCAAAATTATAATTGCCTCCTGAACCTGGTCCAAATCCAGTCCCTGGTCCTACACCGTAACCTCCACCTGGTCCATAACCTGTGCCAACTCCAGGCCCATACCCACCAGGTCCATACCCTCTTCCAGTCCCTGGGCCATAGCCACCTCCTGCTGGGCCACCACCTGGAAGCCCTAGGAAGGAGCAAAAGAGCATGAATAGTTTCTCTTTAAACTATTTTAAATATAATTGCTCCTTACAAACTGATATATTTTTAAAAAAGTGATTCAAGTCTCATGACAGATTTTAATCTAGTGATTATAATTCATACAGAAATCTGCTGTAAGAAACATCAAATTATTGCATTCATATAATCCTAAAGATGACATTACATTTTGAACCCTTCCTTTGTTAATGCCCATGTATATTACATTTGTACATAATGTGTTTTATTTAAAAAATAATATGTAAATAATATGTAGGTTGCACCATATTTGAGAGATTTGGGTCCCCCAGTATATCCTGTGAGAAAAACACCAGGGAATTAAAAGGTGTGGACACTACAAAAGGAGTTCATATAAATGTGCGTGTTCAGTAATTTGTTTGATCTGCACATTTCTAGCGCTATTCATCACCCCCTGTAGTTCGGACCCTGCTCTGCACTGGTTAATCATTTTGTATTAACAACAACTTTAACAAAAAGTGAAAAAAGATTGGAATAATCCATAACTAATTATTTACTCCTATTTGAGTATTTTTTGTACATATGTACAAGTGTATATGTTTAATAATCTTTGTGTAACAGAGGTGTTTTCATGTTTGTACCTCCAGCACTGCCTGGTCCAAATCCGCCTGGTCCAAAGCCTCCTGGCCCAACTCCTGTCACAACACCAGAACCAGGTATACCAGCCGTCCCCAGTCCTGCCCCTGGTCCACCACCAGTTGACACTCCACCTCGTCCAGGAACCCCTGCTCCTACTCCGAGCCCAGAACTAGGCCCAGTTCCACCTCCAAGTCCTCCTACACCCAGAGCACCTCCAGTACCTCCAGGAACACCTGCAGGGAGTGGGATTTTATGAGAAAACAAAAACTTACCAGATTTCCTTTGCAGTTGCCATAGCTAAAGGTATAATTAATAACATTCATTCGGGCTGCATAGCTGTGTAATTTCAAACTGATATTCTGTTTGGATGATCTGTTTATACATATATTTTATGAAATTCCAAAATCACTGTAAAGATCATCAGACATTTAGTAAGCTGTATCTTACCATATTTACGAGCTTTGGCACCAGCATAACCTGCAGACACATCAACATTTTTAAGAGTTTTATATTAGCCAGTGGACTCATTTTAATTCTGACATGCCTCCTTATTTCTCTTTTATCTTACCTTCAGGTCCATAGCCAACACCACCAGGTACAACTCCACCTGGGCCATAGCCAGTGCCAGCTCCACCAGGTCCGACTCCACCTGGGCCATAGCCAGTGCCAGCTCCACCAGGTCCAACTCCACCTGGACCATAGCCCGTGCCAGCTCCACCAGGTCCAACTCCACCTGGGCCATAGCCCGTGCCAGCTCCAACTCCACCTGGGCCATAGCCCGTGCCAGCTCCAACTCCACCTGGGCCATAGCCCGTGCCAGCTCCACCAGGTCCGACTCCACCTGGGCCATAGCCAGTCCCAGCACCACCAGGTCCAATTCCACCTGGTCCAAATCCAGTGCCAGCACCACCTGGCCTGACTCCTCCAGTACCTGTTCCTGGACCTCCAAGTGCTCCACTTAACATGCCTTTGAGGAGAAAATAGTTATATTTCAGCTGTTCTGATTTATTTTGTTCAAAGGTCTACAATAATTAGAATAATCATGTTATTTTTCTTACCATATTTACGAGCCTTGGCACTGGCATCAAGCCCTGAAATAGAAATATAGTATTTATGCATATTGCATGTCTTGATCATGTAATATAATACAACTGATTTAATTACTGCACATTCGCAAGTTACTACTGTTAGTAGTGTATGATATAGTTTACGTGTATTTTAACTAATGTAACTGTAAATCTGCTGCTTCATAATTACCCCCAGGTCCCGTTCCTGCTGATCCAGTGCCAACACCCCCAGGGCCATAGCCAAGACCACCTGGCCCAGTGCCAGTACCAGCTGGACCAAAACCAACCCCAGAACCAGGTGCCACCCCTGTGCCAAGGCCACCTCCTCCTCCTCCTCCAAGTCTTCCGCCTCCAAGGCCTCCAGATGTGCCGGTACCTGCGCCACCTGGTCCAAAACCATAACCAACACCTGCCCCACCTGTCCCAATCCCAGAACCAGACCTTCCTGCAGTGCCAAGACCAACTCCAGTTCCAAGGCCTCCACTGCCTGGGGAGATTCAAGGCACTTTGAATGTGCATACAATAAATATTCATCATGTAATTTGGGTATTTTATAGAAATGTAGAAACATGTCTCACCATATTTGCGTGCTTTGGCTGAGCCTGGGCCAAAACCTATTGGGCAAAACAATACACAGTTACTAAAACACAAAATGACCCATTAAAACATAGTAATCTTTCATTGTTTTGATGGAGCATTTCCAGAATTGGTAAATAGCATTTATGATTAAAAAATTTCTGGATAGATACATCCGAAAAATACATACAACTCGGTCTTGAGGTGTATTTAAGAATTACCTAATGGTATGCCACTGCTTACTCCAGGTCCAGTTCCTGTTCCAACTCCACCTCCAAATCCAGGTCCAGTTCCTGTTCCTGTTCCAACTCTGCCTCCAAATCCAGGTCCAGTTCCTGTTCCAACTCCGCCTCCAAATCCAGGTCCAGTTCCTATTCCTGTTCCAACTCCGCCTCCAAATCCAGGTCCAGTTCCTGTTCCTGTTCCAACTCCACCTCCAAATCCAGGTCCAGTTCCTGTTCCTGTTCCAACTCCGCCTCCAAATCCAGGTCCAGTTCCTGTTCCAACTCCTAAACCAGTTGTGACTCCCCCTCCAGGGAATCTTCCAGCCCCACCACCCAAAGTGCCTCCTTGACCAAGTGCACCTCCAGCTCCACCTTCATAAATAATAATTAAAAACAGCATTTATTTTTTAGAAGACAGTAATGAATCATTCAGTTACTTTTGCAACACCAGTATGTTGAAAAAGAGGCTTAGACCTCAACTTGTGTCTTTACCATATTTAGCTGCAGCTTTGGCTGGATTCTTCTTGGATTTTCCTGCTCCTGCAATTAAAAAAAAAAAAAAAAACAATCTAATTTTTCTTCCCCTTTAATGTTGTCCTGTAGTGCTACATGCAGCTGAAGTGTTTGCTGCATCTCTTGTTTCTGTGTACCTGTTTTTGGTGATATGAGAGGGTAACCACGAAAAATCCCAGGCAATGGTTGTCCACGACCATCTAAGGTGAGAGATACACTTTACACAAAAATCCTGTAACATTCTGACTTGTAGCCATTGTTATGCTTGTTTAAGATCTTAATATTAAAAACCAAGTAATGCACAACAGTTCTACATGTAATATTACACAGCTTGTGGGTTTAGGACTTTAAAACACTTACTGCCTGCACCTCCTGGTCCAACACCTCCCTGACCAAGTACTCCAGCCCCTGCGAGAAACAAGGCAACACTTTTTATTTAAAGATGAGATATTCTAGGATTCACAGAGTGCATTTACATACCACTCTGAGTCCCTAGTCCCGTTCCTGTAGGCACTCCAGGAAGAACACCACGGCCTCCAAAACCTGATCAGAGAAGATGGTATGACACGTGCAGCCTCTTGTGAGCAGAAACTCTTATAGTGATATAATATTGTTTATTGTACAAACCCGAATTCCGGAAAAGTTGGAACGTTCTTTAAATTTGAACAAAATGAAAACCAAAGGACTTCCAAATCATATGAGCCAATATTTTATTCACAACAGAACATAGATAACATGACAAATGTTGAAACTGGGAAATTGTACACCTTCATCCACTAAATGAGCTCATTTCAAATTTGATGCCTGCTACAGGTCCCAAAAAAGTTGGCAAGGGGGCAACAAATGGCTGGAAAAGCAAGAAACTCCAATAAGATTCAGCTGGGAGAACATCTAGCAACTAATTAAGTTAATTGATATCAGGTCTGTAACATGATTAGCTATAAAAGGGATGTCATAGAGAGTCAGAGTCTCTCAGAAGTAAAGATGTGCAGAGGATCTCCAATCTGTGAAAGAGTGTGTAAAAAGATTGTGGAATACTACAAAAACAATGTTCC
>VUQS01055087.1:0-13840 GCA_015108495.1 Heterochromis multidens | reverse complement strand
AACATGCAAGCTGCCCATACCGTATGCACTTATGCACCCCCATACCATCAGAGATGCTGGCTTTTGAACTGAATGCTGATAACACGCTGGAAGGTCACCCTCCTCTTTAGCCCGGAGGACGCGGCGTCCGTGATTACCAACAAGAATGTCAAATTTGGACTCGTCTGACCATAGAACACTTTCCTATTTTGAAACGGTCCATTTCAAATGAGTCTTGGCCCACAGGACACGACAGCGCTTCTGGACCATGTTCAAATATGGCTTCCTTTTTGCATGATAGAGCTTTAGTTGGCATCTGCAGATGGCACGGTGGATTGTGTTAACCGACAGTGGTTTCTGGAAGTATTCCTGGGCCCATTTAGTAATGTCATTGACACAATCATGCCGATGAGTGATACAGTGTCGTCTGAGGGCCGTGGACCACAGGCATCCAAAAAGGTCTTCGGCCTTTTTTGGGACCTTTAGCAGGCATCAAATTTGAAATGAGCTAAATTAGTGGATGAAGGTGTACAGTTTCCCAGTTTCAACATTTGTCATGTTATCTATGTTCTGTTGTGAATAAAATATTGGCTATTTTGTTTAAATTTAAAGAACGTCCCAACTTTTCCGGAATTTGGGTTGTATTTTCTACTTAAAATGTGAAGAGAAGCCACATACAACTGCATATATATTGTAATACAGCAGCAAGCATCATAGCAATACAGACATCTATAAAGATGCCACCACTCTGGGAGGAAAAAGCAGAGTGGACAAAAGGCTTTAGATTACCTTGCCTGGTTTTGTGCGGAAGAAGAATTTTTCTTCATACAAGGTCTTGCGTGTACACACACAAATGAGCAAACATATATACCATCAGAGCATTTGGCCCCGCAGGCATCAAGACTGGTGAATGTGCATGTACGCCCCTTGGCTTTGATGAATAAAAGATGAAAGCTGAGTTTATACCATCTTCTATTTGACTTGAAATATTTATACCTTTTCCTATTGTAAAGACAGGCAGGTACCACTGGAGAGTCAGGTCAAGGAGAATCAGGAGCCTTATCTATATGATCTCCCTTTTGTTGTGTCTTTTTTTCTCCATTCCCTTCTGCCCTTTTTCTCTATCTCTTCCTGCCTGGCATAATTAATCATTTCAGACTGATGTTTACACAGTCTGATAGCCTGAGGAAATGTCTCAGAGGGGAAACTCAAATTCCCTGCCTCAGCACAAACACGAAAGAGCATGAGAGATGAGAAGTAAGAGTTTAACTCACAACTGCAGGGGGGAACTTCATTCCCACATTTTTTTCTAATCTAAATTCAACCCATTCAAAAATCTGACAGCACCCAATAGGCTGAGATAATTTCAGCTATACTGGAAGTGAAAAACAAACACACTAACCTCAACAAATAATGCATCCCCTGGGTTTATCATTAAACTAGAAGGGCACTTGGAGAGCTCAGCCAGTGCCTTATCTCACACTTTTTATTATTATTAACAGACTGATCTGAATCCACGCCAAAATTAAATGGGTTTTTCTTTGGCCATGCTCCACCTTGTCACCAAATTCCATGAAATTCTGCCCTAGTAGTATTAGCGTAATCTTGCTGACAGACAGACAGACAAATGGCTCTCACCTTGGACAAGGAACAAGGTTGAAAATACAGCATTACTTAGCATCTCCTGAAAGCTGAATTGTTTATTATGTGCTAAAATAAAAATTTTAAAAAAGAATTGAACTGAACAAACACACTGATGTATTTGCTATTCATAATAAAACCTGCATAATGAGGTATACCAGAATGCTGAAGTATGCAAGAAAAAATAAAGACCACAAAGGAATTCAACACAAAAAGGTTCATCCATTTGGGAGCATGCTTTATGGATAGTTTCTTTTTCTGGAATATTGTGCATTTGGATGCAAGTGGTAGCAGAAGTGTTCTTCCTCTAGAGAGAATGAATGTAGCAAATTTAATAAAATGCCTCATATACAGATGTAAATTCTAGTCTAATAAGTGTCATCAAGATCATTAGGATTATTCCTGTGGGGCCACATCAGCCTTCAGATTAATGGCTAGTAGAGTTGCAGGAAAAGGTTTTTGAGTCCTTTATGATTCTCTATATTTCTGCATATGCCAAATTCTGACTCTATCATCTGAATGTTGCAGCAGAAATCGAGAATCATCAGTCCAGGCAACATTTTTCCAGTCTCCTATTGCCCAATTTTGGTGAGCCTTTGCAAATTTTAGGTTCAATTTTCTGTTCTTAGCTGACAGGAGTGGCAGCTGGTGTGGTCTTCAGCTGCTGGAGTCCATCTGCTTCAAAGCTGGACATGTTGTGTTGTTGTAACAAGTGTTAATTTGAGTTACTGTTGCCTTCCTTTCAGCTCAAAGCAATCTGACCACTCTCCACTGACCTCTGACATCAACAAGGCATTTTTGCCCAGAGAAGTGCAGCTCACAAACAAGTGTACCTAATGAAGTGGGCAGTGAGTGTATATTAACAGGATTGTGTGGTTAAGCATAAAGATTCCATAAAGTGTATGTATTTTGTTGGTAGAGTTGTGGTGGATAGATTTTAGAATTTGTAGTATACTGTTTTATTATATCTTGAACACTGGTTTGTATATGAATTAGTTTCTGGGCAGATGGAAATTGGCAGTCTCTGGCCAATTTCCATCTGCCCAGGGCCTCCAGATGGAAATTGGCTAGCATCTAAATCTGGTGCAAGGCATATTTTCTCTGACCAGTGTTTTTGTTGATGGTCCCTGACAAATTAAAAGAGAAAAAAAGAAAAAGAAAATGAAAACATGAATTATACCTGCTCATTTTTTATTGAGGAAAATTATGAAATAGTTTATTTCTGTGAGAGAACAAAAAGTGAACTGCTGGGATTAGTAGTCACTTTGAAGGTAAAATTGGAATCAGGTGTTCAATCACTGGGATTATTGACAATCATTTGTGAGTGGACACTGTGTGCCTGATGCAAGGTACCAATCATTACTCAGACAGATTGCGTGCAAATGAACAAAATTTAAGATCATTGTTATCCTTGCTAGAGGTGCTCGCAACAAAGACCACTCCAACAGCAAAACACAAGACTACAAGTTCACAAAGGAACCCAAAGTAAGCCTTAAGCAATTAAAGAACTAACGTTCATGAGTTTACAATCAGGAGAACACTGGACAACAATGGTTTGCTCTGGAAAGGCTGCCAGAGCCATTGCTGCCCATCTGTAATTTTCTAAAGCTCACATGGACAAGACAGAAGGCAGCTGGAACAATATTTCGTTAAAAGATGTTTTATGTCAATATATTGTGAAATGACAAAAACAGGTTCACTGCAAATATATACCATAGCACAGGGGTGGGCAACTAATTTTCCCAATTTTCACATGAGAAACTGGGACTGTTGACTGAGAGCCACACCAATCAGCTGAACTCAATTCTGCTCAACATTATTTTTTTTCTCTGTATAAGCTTATTGGTGTGGTCTTCCACAGTAGACCCAGTTTCTCATGAGGCCCTTGGAAAAATAGTTGCCCACCTCTGCCATAGTGTTTACTGACCAACCAACAGACATTGACATTAATAGGCATACCGGGACAAGTGCAACATTTTGTTTGTTGTGCCTCACTTGGCCAAATCTATGAAGGTTTTCCATTCAGATGATGAAAAATATTGGTGAATACCCTGTGAGGTATTGTTTATTGTCTTGCACAGACCTCACACCAACTAAAAATAAATCAACATCATTGTAAAGTTGCCCCCAAAGAAAACTCAGATAAAGAACAATAAAATATTTAATCACTTCTGCAAAATGGAAAAACAAAAACAAAAACAAAAAAAACACAAGCCTCACTGATCAATAAAATTCAAGCAAGCGTCGGATCTTTGTAGATTATTTTGTAAAATCTAAAGAAAAATGTTTTATTTATCTTGCAACAATTGAGACAAAATATAGCATAAAAACCTGAACTCTGATTTATTTGGTAAAACAAATTCTTTCCATGTAATGCAGTGGTATTTAACAAACATTTTCAACAAGCCAAAGGCAAATCAAACATATAAAAAGTGGTCATAAACATAATACAAACAAGGGTTAGTGATGTTTTAAAAAAGCCACTAAAATGAAAATTTGTAGATGTGGTATTTCACTTAATCTAGGCATTGGAAAGTTAGTTTGCACTTTTGTGTCAAACATCTAAAATCTTGCTGTGATTACAGGGATTTATTGAACAGATGCATTTCTCTCTTTCACTTCTGTGGTAAAGTTGCTACAAATTAATCAACATATGTAGCCAGGCAATGGAACACTGTGAGTCATGTTTATGTAATACATGACTCATGCATAACAGAAGTACACACTGACAGCTTCTTTTAATGAAACTGTTTTGTGTCACTGAAATTTCACTGTTTTAAAATTAGTTTTTTTGGTTTTTATTATTAAATATTAAATTAGTATTACTTGAGTAAGAATGAAAACTAAACACGTACAAAATAGGGCATTGCGTCCTGGTACATTTCAAGTTTTCATAACCTGGTGGAGCTATCGAGACTCACATTGGTTGCGGAAAGACCTTAAAGCCACGGGATCAGATATAAATTTCCATACTTATATAAATTATCTTTTTTTGTAAATAATATTACAACAGGTCAGTAAAGCAGTTCATCCCAGCAAGTCACCTTAGATTGACTGTCCTGAGATAAGTCTGCACCTACTGAAGGCATTAAGGCTGTTTGAAGACTGATGAAGGTATTAAGGCAGCACTGGGGAGTAAATAAGTTAGAAAATGAGAATGAGGCTGAATAGGCTGGCTGTGATCAGCATAATGATGAAGGCTCATAAAGATGTTACTGTAGGTATTCGGAAAAGAAATGCACAGGAGTGAGAAAGAGAAAAAAAAATAGTTGAAATGCATCCTGATGCCAGCAAGGCGTGCCCATATTTAGTAGTTTCCCTGCCGGTAAGTTGATGTCTGAGGAGAACTGAAGTGAAATCCCAGCATGCTGGTTGGTGTCCATTTTTAAACTTAAATAGCCAACATTAGGCAGGTTATATGACTATTTTTTTACAAAACAAATCACTCAAATGACATATAGACTACAATGCTTTCTAAAACTAATCACTTGGATGAGGCTTCTTGGAATATGACTATGACTGCTAATGATTACTATATGTTCAAATAATTATTCTGTCAATATTAATTTTAATATTGTAATAAACACATTTTCATTTTTATTTTCCTTTTTCATAAATTAAGACTCAATAACTTGCCATTTTTTTTACCCGTTATGGCTACAGCTTGAATCAAATAGATTCATCCATGAAAAAGGTAGTCATTTATCTCCTGTATCTCCACCTGTAGATGCCATCTTTGTCAGCTTTCCCCCAGTTGTCTGCATCATTACTGACCTCTAAAAGCATGTGTTATATACATCACACAAACAATGCATCTCAAAAGTTAGTGTCTCTTTGTTAGTTTAATAGAAAAAGGGATGAATGCATTTCAGATCATTCCATTTGTATTTGTAAATACTGTGTTGGCATCCAGGCCACTGAGATCTGATGCGTTTCAATAATGTATACATTATCTCACTATCTAACTTTCTAACCCAGGTTTTTGAAGTCATAGCAGGAACAAAAATAAATAAATAAATAAAAGAACATCCTACTCCAGAAATTCTTTTGAGAAGATTTAATCATAAACGTATCAAATAAGTTTAATGAATATGATACATATTTGTGCTAAAATATAATTTAAAAAAAGGCTTGAAAGTTCAGTATAGATATGTATAAATATTGCCCCATAAATTCTCTCACAAAAATATAAGAATATGAACTAAAATCGATACAATATAATAGTCAATATTTGGCTTCATGCTACTACATCCTTGCGATTTACATATCAAACAGCAACGACTATGTATAAATCTAAGTGATAGAACCTGTGCTTTTAAATGCAGGAAGTGGCTAATTCATATTTTAAAGCATGTTTCATTTTCAATGTAATAAGACCGTGTTAGAGCCAGAAAGGGGGCTAAACTTGATGAAAGCCAGAAAACGGCCAGAACAGTGGGGAGTCTTCTGCTGAAATCACTCTGTCTTTGATTGCCACCATGGAACGATCCTGCCAGAGGATCACAGTCACACTGTGGGGTGCTCACTCTGCTGGCAGTGACGAACAGAAGGTGCCACTTACCTTCTCCTATCTGACCAAGTCGCTGTCAGCCTGAAGAGCACTTTGTCTTTTGGACTGTCAAACTGAAAAAAAGCTCTCCCCAGGGTGGCTTCAGTATAGTAACCAGAACAGATAAAGGAGTGAATGATGGACGGACTGGTGGCTGGATGGACAGAGATTAGACTGAGGGATGGGTAGGTTGGTTGGCAAGGTGAGTGGGGGATATTTACCTGTGTGGGTGGCAGGATGAGGTATAGACTGGCAGCTAAGTAGATGGGAAAGTAGATAGGTAGAGAATTGAGTGAACCAACACAAAACTATCTTTGGAAGTTTAGGCTTTAAAATTCATGTATTTTTAAACCCTTGTTTCTGGATCCAAACCAACAATAGGAATTAAAACATTTGGAATCAGGCCACTGTTATACTACATTGAAATGTCAGCAAAGTAATCCCACATGGCAGAGTCAAAATGCTTGTGTTTGCCACCAACACACTCAGACTATTTTTCTAAGTGTTAGTTTAAGTTATACTACAATGCTTTCACATGTAGTGATATCAAAGTAATTCACCTAACCTTACCTTTGCTCTGCAGCAAGTGTCTCTGCGCTTGTAACAACATTTCTCTTCTGAAAGATGTACTTTGGTGTAAGATGTCTGCTCCTATTTGACTCGCTGTATCATCCTGGTCAAAATGATCACTGAAAACACAATTGTCTGGAAGGCTTGGTGCAGGAGTGTTTTCATCTATTTTCCCACAAGCACAACTAGCCAACTTGATAGTCCCTCTGTTCCCTCTGTTAAAGCCTTGCAAAGTGTTGTTCTGTTGCCAAAAATTGGAAATGATCAACCACAAACTTGTTTTCAAATCTCTCAAATGACAGTGAGCTACGCAATCTGTGCTAAATCTTTTTAATGTTAATATACTCTTTCCTGGTCAGCTCTCCAACTCTGTTGCAGTAGATTTTAGATGCATATCTATCTCTATAGGGACCCTTTCAGTTGTCAGACACTCAGACTTTAGTGCCAATAAAATGCATGGTTACTTTAACACAGATAATTGACTCTCTACTGGTTACACTGCAGTCTTTTTGCATTCCTTGCTATATTCAGCTGATTCCAGACAATATTTTTATAACCTTTTTAAGCCCATAATGATAAGAAAAATGGGTCTTATTTTTGTGTGTTTCTTTTTGTTTGTTTGTTTTAAAGAAGAAAGAATATGTGATTACATATTTCAAGTTTGTTTGTTCCCATGTGTGGCTGACAACACAATAGTTTTGATAACTCGTCTAAAATTTGTATCATGACCACACTTTCTCGGTTGTACAGGAAGGAAGCAGCGTTACCAACCAAAAGAACAGAGGCTGGAGGAATTACATAAAATAAAATAATAAACAATACTTGCAATTGCAAGGAGGTTTTTGTTGTACCACCCTCTTTAGTGACTGCCAGCGACCATACACTAACCAGTTGGGGAATACATATTTTCCCCTAGGATGCAGTGGTTACCAGTAGGTTGCTAACAAGTTTCTAGGTTTTGTGACTGGGGCCTGATGCAATGGATAATAGACAGCATAGTGTATTCCATCCATCCATGCATCCATCCATCCATCCATCCATGTCAGGTTGGAGCCTATCCCAGCTGTCATAGGGCAGGGGAATTTACAACATTTCTTATTCATTTAATGTTATTTTCAATTAAAAATATGTTTTTCTTTAAAAAACAATTTGTTTTCAAAATCACCCCAAACATTCCCCAAATTCTTTCTAATATTGTTTGGTCTTTACCAATATAAAGCACCTTGAGGTGACTGTTGTTGTGAATTGGTGCTATATAAATTAAACTGAATTGAATTACATTGAACTGAATTGCATTGAATTGAACTGAATAGTGTATGTATATCTAAATCTCAAATTCAGATTGTATGATGAAAAATGTTCCTGATCAGTCACATCATTTGTTACATTTGTGTCGAAAAGATGTTAAGTTTTGGACCTTGCTCTGACTATGGTTGTAGTTAGAGTAGAGCACTTACAGTAAAAAGAAAAATTAGGAATTCTATTCCCTTTTCAATCATATATAAATACACACACTAGGATTATACAGGGTTCTGCTTGAAGTGCATGGCAAGTACTGTGTGGAGAACTTCCCTTCTCATATGAACTGCAGAGACTTAAGCCTTTCAACTGAACTTTGCTCATCATAATCTAATAACTGTAATTTCTAAAACCCTTCCCAGCTTTACTTTGCTCCAGTGCAAGTGTGTAATTGGAAAGAAAACTCTGGCTTTGCATTCAAATGAGCTGATTTAAGAGCAGCATCACTGTGATGCTGTGTAGTAACTGGTGTGTGAGTGTGGCATGTGTGTGTGTATCCATTTTGCAACATTATAAGTATCCATGCTTGAGTTATCAAATGACACTGTGCTGAACGTGTGTGTGCTATGTGTTTGTGTGTGTGCAGGAATATGTTAATCAAGACAGATAAGGGTAAAAACAAGACGATAAGCACAACTAGTAAAAAAAAAAGAGACAGGCTCATGACTTTGATTTGACGCTTTCAGAAGAGTTTATGTGATAGTGTTTCCAATTACTGAAAGGATAGTTTTTTTTAAGTAGTTCATTGGTTTGAGTTCTACCAACTCATGAAGCTATTTTGGTATTTAGCTTCAAGCACTCACTTTCTTGTCTAGTTAGTGACAAATATTGCCTGCCAATCAATGCTAAGCATATATTGTTTCTCCCTACTATTGCTGAACTCTGAACCCATATTACCAAATGTATCTATGTAATTTAATCCACACTTTCAAAAATATAATTTTAAAAATTGAGTAGTTGCGTTGTAAAGGATTTGACTGGAATCTTTATCTCTTCTTGAACTACAGTTGAGATTAAGAAAATCGGGTGGTCTGGATCTTGAATTGTGCAGGAATGTTCATGAATGGCAAATACACTGATCATGATCAGGAAATACCCTCTGGACAGCACAAACTTGCACATCTGCAGCAAATAATAATGCAACCATTTAAGGATACTGACTGTGAATAGGAGGAATCAACACTCAGCAGACAGGTGCTCCTGCTGCAAATTTCTTCTGGAAACCATGCTGGAAACCAGCAAGTACCAATGTTCCTCCAGTTGGTACTAATCAAATCCTTGAACCATGCTCACAATGAATATCTAGCCAGGCCAAGAACTATTAGTAAAATGTATTTCTAATAATTTTCCATTTAAAGGTGGTCATTAAATGTATTGAAGAGATAAAAACGAACAAAAAAACTCAAGACACAAGAAGAGAAAATACCAAATCTGTAGCATTTAAAGTCTGAAAGCAATGATTCATTCCAGTGATTCTCTGCACTTTCTTCCATGTCACTTTAATGACCCGTCAAGAGGCTGACCAGCTTTGCGCCTAGCACCAATTTCACCCTGTCTGCTTCCTGTTGTCGCCTTTTCTAACTTCATGCACACTCACACATTTGTCACAAGCTCGCACACATACATAGGCATATCCTCTTTAGCCTTTATCTGAATCCCTATTAGTTGGTGGCCAAGCATGCACTTTAATTCAAGGCTCTCACATAAGAATAAAAACATCTCAATATGCAGTAAGAATAGTAAGCAACAAAATGCACCAGCTTTAAACCATGTATCAGCTGAGTTGAGTGTTGAGTTGTAGATACATGACTTTACTTGGTGCAAAACTTCGATGTTGTATACTATATTTCTCATGGACATTACTTCTGGGTCAAAGAAAATAAAGCCAATGCAGATGTGCCTTAAACCTGTGTTCTTTCTAATGGCCAGCAGGTTGTGACTCTTCTAGATGCAAAACAAATCTTCCTCAAAGACGTCTTTTATTCTTTTTATTATCAGCATTGGGGACAAAAATATGTGTTACATATTATAGTTGCATAATGCATTACTTTACAGATATACTGTCTGTGGAAAGTATTTACAATACTTACTTTACCTTTTACACTAATTTTCTACATCTGGTGATAGTTATTTTACTGTGGAAACAGGACACAGTTAAAGCTTGGAAGTCCAGCTTGGAAGGTTGGGGGGTTGACAGAAACACAGCTTCAGTATCTCTCTGGGTCTAGAGGGCATTAGCTACTACCTTAGTCTTCTGCAACTGGCTTAGTCTTAGCATGTTTCCTTTGTTGGTGGACTGATTTTGGGTGCACAGATTCTGGAAATGTAATAAGTAACTTTGTTATAGAGTAACACATTGTGATAGCAGTAACACTCAGCACTCTTGATTCTATTGACTGTTATTTGAGACCTTGTTTCTTACATGATCAGTATTAGCAGTAAAATCAATTGGTCCTCATTCATGAACTTCTGTGTTGTTGTCAAGCCCCTCAGGCTCATTAGAAGACTTAACTATCGGATTTTCTCTTTGTTCATACAGTGAGCACGGCAAGCTTTCAAATTTCCCTGTCTTGATAGTGCTGCTTGTTATTTTGTTTTGAAGTCAGGGTTAATGCATGATCTATTGTGAATCACACTGGGTCTTTGACATCCTCCACTGACCAAAGACTGAAATAACAAGACTCTGGAGGAGAAAGACAGACAGTCAGACAAACGGGGAAAAAAACAGAGAAGCCTTGCTTTGTGGATGACAGCAATTATGATTTTGCTTTTTTAATATACATGTGAGTCTTTCTGCCTACTAGTAGTTACATTCTAGTTAACTTTATTGACAAGTGACTCTTGATGACATTCATTATTTTGGTTCTCTCTATAAGGTAAGTAAAACTGCTTTTTGTGATGCTGCTTCACACATAGACAAGCCAAGTGCCTGCACAGCGTTCTGCTACTGTTTGCTTTGCAGTAGTTAATTCCCAAGAGAGAAAATGCCAAAGCTTGAAGAGTTCCACTGCAAGTGCCAGGTTCTGCTATATTTCATAAAAAAGAAAAAAAAAATAGACTGGCGAGTGGCTGTAGTACTGACAGGGTGTGTGCAGAAGCTGCTCTGCATGCTTGTCAAGAATATGCTGCCCCAGAGCAGTGGATGAGACAGGTGCAGCAGGCAACTCTTAGTAATGGGGCAAGAAGCCAGGCATTTAATTACAATCACAATTATTTTTAAGAAATCTTACTTATAAATGTTCAGCTCATTAAGATGTTCCATAGACAAACATTTAATGCATGACTGTATGTCAGTGAATGTAGGAATCCTAAAAGTGCTAACCTTGATTACAGCAGTGCATTACTCTACATATGCTGCAACAAATGTTTATTTTATCTCTAACTGTGGAGTCACTGAAAAATATGTGGCAATCAAAATTCATGGTGACAAATGTTGTATTAAGTCTAATATAACTGTTCTCTCCTTTACTTGTAAAGGAAATTTCTGACTGCTTTAATACATCATGCATACTTCTGTGATTCCTTGACCCGTTAAACTGATTTACATGGCTTATGGGGCAATAATTCTGTTTCTCTCTATGTTATAAACCTGCAATGTAAGGTTCTCTGAAAGCCCTGTTGCTGTGAATGGCAATATATGAATGCAATTCAACTGAATTACATTGTATGATTTTTATGAATATTTAAAGGAAAAGACCCTATTGCTTTTTTAGAATTTTGTCCATATGTTCAAGAGAATCTGGAACGTAGCTGTAAGGAAATGTTACTTATTATGACATGTTCATTTTTCTCTTCCAACTATTTTCATCCAGCAAACTTTCTGACACAAGATGTATTTTTTAAAGTACTTACAGGCTTTTCACATTTCATTTTTCTTCCCACCACCAGTGAATACATAGAGACATGGGTTGACAGGACTGCTTATCTGTCAGATTGGACTCCAGCTATGATGTGATAGTAAGCTGCTCTTTGAGCTGGCAGCACCACGCCACAGCACGTCATGTGCCGTCACACACTTATTACTGTGCTGTTATTTCCACACCTGCTTTGCCCACAGAAAAATAAGATAAGACTAAGATAAGAATCAACTTTATTGTCCCCCTTGGACAAACTGCAGTCGCATAATAAAAACCAACACATACACAAAATAATAATAATAATATTAATAATAATAATAATAAAGAAATCAATAAATAAAAAATTTGCTTCCCATAATACAACTCCAGCAAACATTCAATATGGATATGTTTATGAGAATTGCCCCATTTTAGATGTAATTTATTTAGGGTGCTTGCTTTAGCTGTGTGGTCAATGCCTGAACAATGGCCAATGTATGATACTTTTTAAAGTTTACATAGATGATGGCCATGCAATTAAAACTGCATGGCCATCATCTATGTGTACTCAGTGTACTCAGTGTAACACCCCCCCCCCACACACACACACACACACTGAAAAAAAAAAGAAAAAAAATCTTAAAGCAAACTTTTTAAAGCAAAAGTTTTGCATTTTGCAATCCTGAATCCTGGTAATTATACAGAAACTACTGCACATGTTTCCAGGTAATAAGCCACAGTTTTAAAGATAATATTTACATTGTTACCTTCATACAAAGAAGAATGCTGGGGACAAAAGGTAGGATTATTTCTGGCAATATGGTAATAGTATGCTAATATGTTAAAGCATCAAACAATAGTACCTTATTAATATGAGGTTGCTACCACAAGTCATAGTATGAGCATTCTAATGCAGAGATATTACTAACAGGAGTATAATATTGTTACCAGTATTACTATACTGTTACTAACTGGTTTTGCCTTATAGGCATATGTTTGTTTCTACATTATTATCCACAGTTCTTGGTCTGTTATTACCCAATTACAAACATTTCTATGTAATATTACTCCGCTATAACCACTGATGATACAAGATAATTACTTGGTTATTACTTGGAATATTACTTTGGAAATTTTAGTGTCATTACCTTCTTGTTTCCACCTTATTACACCACTAATATCACATTATTACTGAGCTGTAATAGAAAGGGCTACCAATATTATCATTATTATTATTATTATTAGTAGTAGTAGTAGTAGCAGCAGTAGTAGCAAATCATGTAGCATTCATCGAGTGAGGATTTATGGTCTTAGTGGATATTTTGCATCGATTGAGTTAATTCTCCATTAACTAATATTTCTGACACTTAACACTTGCATACTGTTTATATCTCATGCTTTCACAGTATGGTATGGGTCAGTTTTGACCCGGGCCAAGAATTATACCAAATTTTTAACTATATATCTGTTTAGACTGTAAAACTAGCCTATCTGACATTAATGAATGGATGATTAATCCTTAGTGTTTCAGACAGCAGGGAGAGTGCTTTTTTTTTGTTTGTTTGTTTTTAGGTTTCACGTTTTTTTATTATCACACATTATCATGTCCTGTTTTACCTAAGACATGAAAACAGCCATAAAGATTTGAATACATTTTATTGAAAATAAAAATAACACAACCATTCTGGAACTGTTGGGTCTGGGGCATGCTAAGCCTTGGCCCCTTTGGGACATAGTCATGGAGAGTGGGGACTCTCCCTCCCTACCACTCCCCGCTGGATGTTGCAGCCCCTCTCTGGGATGTGGGTGCTTTTTGGCTCTAGAGCACGTGGCTGGATATTCTGGCGTGGTTGTTGACCCGCTCCCCTGGGTGTGGTGGTCCAGGATGGCTCGGGCCTCTTCGGCGCGGGGGGGGGGGGGGGGGGGGGGGGGGGCGGGGGGGGGGGGGGGGGGGGGGCGCGGGCCG